>JAEUBA010000068.1:0-170868 GCA_018257865.1 Stereocaulon alpinum
TTTTATCTAGTGCGCGCATGGAGGCCTTGGCGAGCCCTAGCCCTAGTAGGCTAGCTAAGCGAGCCTGCCAAGCATTGCCAAGTAGGCCTCATCCACCATAGTTTTCACCACTTATTCTAACGCAGTGAGAGCTGATCCTTGAATTGTTCTTTATCTACTACTGGTATTGCACGATTTCTATGTACTATGCTCTATGGCAATGATCACTGAGGGTAACCCTTGATCATCCAATATCTCTCCAGCCCTATTTAAGCAAGTCACTTGGTCTAGGATACCATCCAAACTACTTCAGCTTAAGATCATCAGCTTCTACATGGATCGAAGATCAGCTATTCCACGGTATAAGCGACATGTGTTACCTGGGAATAGTGCATTATACTCAGCGAGCTCAACACCCACGCTTGTTGAAGAGGGTGTCACACCTTCAGAACACAAATCGTCTACTCAATACTATGGAAATTCTAAGGAACGCCTCAATTATAACAGATCTAGATCCCGGGTGCAACACCAGCAGTTATTCGCCAGATGCAAGTCATTCCAACCGACTGTCTCGAAAGAAGTCCAGACGGAGTCAGATCCTTACGCCCTGGAACCTGACTGTAAAAGAAGCTCGAATCTTACGAAGTATGGTGTAGAGCCGTCTACATCTCGCGTGGATGTGATACTTGATACAGACCCTCTGACTACGGCATATCTGTGGTACTTGGTAAGGATGGAAAGTTCGAGGCCGACACGCAGCAAACTTTCGAGAAGAATAAAGCAGCCAGGTTTTGCGGATTCGAATCTTCTAGGTGAACCAACGCCCTCTACACCTTCAATCGGGTCACTCCGGACTCCAACAGAACACAGTGCCTGCCCTTCATCAACCGCCGAGACTAATAACACAGTATCATCCAAAGCTAAGTCCAAACGCGTCGGACCTTACCACAAGGATTTTCGTACCGATGTCCTGGCACCACGTGGTATTGTGATCGAAAAGGATGAAAATGTGTATGTGCTATCTCACGTGCATTTTGACCGCACAAAACAAGCTGGGAACCGCGAAGTGCTGTACACCAAAACAAGAAAAGCTTCACAAACGTCAATCTGGACAGAGGTCCACCATAAATCCGTTGCTTGAATCACGAGGATGTACAAACGAATGAAGCGCCTGAACATGTGTGAAACAGAATTTGCAACATATGCAAAGGAGAGCTTTCTCAGGCAGGATGGATCTATAATAGAGAAGACCAAGGAGAAGGTTTGGCGAGCGGACAGAAAATTAGAGATGGTTGCTAAGCCTGGATGTGTTGGGAATTGGTGCGCTCCACCAATTGTTGACGATCTGAGTGCAGTTGGTCGTGCCCCTTCAGTTGCCTACGATTTCGATATCCGTCCGGACTGCTCGTACTGGCTCTCATTGCAGGCTTTTAACCCAGCTTACCACGCTCAGATTGAAAAAACGGTTGCTGTCATGCAAGGGGAGATCAGCTGCCCCTATGTTACTGTGGAGTTCAAGAAGGATGATCAGATGGATGAGGTCGCCGAGAATCAAGTTGCAGCCGCCGGAGCGCTAGCACTATTCAATCGCTTTCTTCTAAGAGATCGCCGGCTTGAACTCCAAGGAAAAACTTGGGGGCCAAAGCGCACAATCGCCCTTCGACATTACGGCCTGACAATGAAGGGCCCTGAGTATACTGTGTGGTGCTTGACACCAAAGCTGTCCAAATACAACTGGACAGGTTGCCAAATGGCAGAATTGGGCTCTGGTAATTGTACCCGCCGTGCCGACGTCGCAAGACTAATCGATTGGGTCAACGAGATCCACTGCTGGGGGTTGACGTTACATGACCGCAGTTGCGAGAAGGATGTTAAGATATCCATGGTAATGCAGATGACCCGTACGGGATCAAGGGTGTCTGAATTTGGACCAGACTCGGAGGACGATTCGGATAATACTGCTGTTACGTCTCACAGAGACAGTCGCTCTCAGTAGCGAGAACGAGTGTAGTTCAAGATAATAGACCTACGTAGACCAGCCTCTATGGGAGAATCAGGATTCTAAAAGTGTTGTTGAACGCTCTCTTTGTGCCTACTGGCCCTAGTATCAAGAGTACACCTCGTCTCAAATCGTCCACTTCACACGGTACACATGCTTGAAGGCAGCTCCTTGTATTCAGATAGTCACACAATAGTGCTGGTAAGGTCTTGTGGGCACGTCCCTAATCCCTAAGCATTCTGTTTCTGAAGAGACGATCTTTCCCCCACTTCATCTGTTTTCAACCTCTCGTGCACGTTTTGTCATTATACAATGCCAAGCAAGGAGTCTGCTAGCGAGGTAGAGGTATCAGGAGTACTTACATAGATGACAAGAAAGACCTTAAGCAAGTGATTCTTGGTTCAACTTAGAGATCCGTTTCCAAGATTATACACCCCGTAGAGCTTTTCAACCACTCTGTATCTAGTTGACATTTTGAGAGTAGAGCAGAGTCTGAATTTCTTGGAAGTCTATGAACAACCTGACGATCATACTATTGAGGCTTAGCGCGAGCTATCACCTCGAACGGCAACATCTACAAACTGCAACAGTCAATTGCAGTCCACGTGGAATTACCGTGCTCAATCGAACCCCTTATAGAACCAATCACCAATCCTTATCAGCTACTATACCGCGATCTTGATCTTCAGGGGTCACCATCGTGATAACGTTATCTACCTCAAGTAATCGCATTATAAAGCGAGTTTGTGCTGGATGACGAGGTTAGAGCTCTAGAGCGATTAGTCTCGAAGCGAGGCAGGTGCGGGAAGGACGCTAGCAGTGCCTCGAGTAAAGGTCGATCGAGCTCTAACTGCCAATCAATTGTAGACTATACCTGCGCACTAGATGTCGCATACCTCCTAATATGCTTCCCTCACTTCGTACCAGCCATTGCGTACTGCTGGCAGTTATTTCCAGTCGCGTTGCCATCTCCACATTGATGTTGCAGAGGGACTTACTGGTCAGCTGTTCCAGCATTTCGTAGGGGGGATCGAACAGTGTGTTAGTAAAATGTTATAAAGAACATGATCGGATCATATGTATAAGGGGCTGGCATTGAGATTGAACTCTCCGCCTCATAGCCGCCTTGTGGGCCTTGTGCCCCCAGGCAAACATCAAGTTGACCTACGGTATAGCCATCTATTGTGAGGTCGATCATACGGGTAGACTGGGGTGTGACTCTCGATGTCTGAAGGTTAAAACTGTATATAAAGTTAGTTGGCCAGCCAACGTTAGTCTGAGAGCCGCTGTAACCTTATTTACATTGGCAGAACACTTTCAGCGCAAGTAAGTCATCTGCACAACGCACAGACTGCTACGCGCAACGGTGTGCTATAGTGAATACAAGCATTCGTGGCTGACTAATAGCCTCTCGGCAAGATATCCAGTAAATCTCCAACTCCTACGGAGTAAGTCAACACAGATTCTGCAGACTACTGAACAACGGCGGCCGTGGTGGCTTCTCAACCAAAGCTAGCGTGTTCGCCTACCAGTACGCTAATACAACCAAGCATATTCCCACCACGTGCTAGATATGTCGAGCATTGAAAAAGAACACAGGTGCCCATTTGGTTATTGGAATCATCGACTGTGGGGTTGCCCAAGCCAAGCTCCATGGAGAGGTTCATGATTAGTCTTCGCAAGTACACCAACTCTACATTGTATGCCATGTTGCGGGGTACCGTAGCTGGAGACTGTTGTGGCGATATAGCAACACTCTCGGGGTTGTTCTCGTTCGCTCCTGGAGAGCTGTCAACGATTATGCTTCATGCTACCAGCGCTATGAGTCTCAACGCAAGAGCATTCAATGTCGGGGACTTGCCGTGTCCTCCTCAATCAGTGATGGTAAGCTCGCACTCATACTCTGGCTAGACCACCAATAGAAGCGCTAAAGAACTCCATGTCACTCCATACAGGAAGAGGCAATGTGGAGACCGGAGTATGGGAATCACTTTCGGCCATGGATAGTATTTCCCGAAACGCTCTCTGGGGTTGATCCTTGGCTGAGTTCTTGCAAAATATTGAGAGGCGGTTTCTACGACCCACCAAAGAATTTGGCCCCTGCAGTAGCAATGGTTCCTATACCTACCCTAACCGATCCAAATAGCGCATCAGTGAAGCCGGCTCCAAGTTAAATTCCAGATCCTGGCCCTGACCAAACAGGGAAGTCACCGCCTCCTCTTATACTGGCGCCAAGTCAGTCAGTCCCTGTGAATAATGAAGGCGCTGCAGATGGCCCTGTGCACGATACACAGCATCAAGATCCTCCAAGTCAAGCATCTGCAGCTGATACTTCGTCCCCCAGGCTCGACACGCAGCAGGGAAGCAATCCAGCTGATGACCAGACACCTCAGCCCAGTGGTGATTCCCATGTATTCTTTACCAAAGGGATTGGTAGTGAAAGCGGAATTACCGAGTCTAGACCAGCATTTAAGCCTGCTGGAACTGCAGCAGCTCCATATCCTAGGCCGTTGCCAGTCCTGACGTTCGACGGGTCCTCCTATACCGCAAACTCCGCAGGCCAGTTCGTCATCAGCAGTCAAACACTCACTCCCGGCGCAGCAATAACAATCTCGAAAACGCCTATCTCAATAGCACCGAATGGCGACATCGCTGTCATCGGCAAAAGTACCCAAAAGCTTCGCCAGAGTGACGAAACAATGGTACCAGTCCTGACCTTCGACAGCTCAACCTACACAGCAGATGCGTCCTCCGAATTCATCATCAATGGGCAAACGCTAGCACCAGGCGACCACATCACGGTATCAGGAACACCACTCTCATATCCAGCTCTCGGCACTGCCATCGTGATAGGAACCAGCACCTCTACCCTCCATTACGCAACAATCACGCCTTTTGCAGCCGCCACGATGACTTTCAATGGGAGTACCTACACAGCAGACGCCTCCTCGGACTTCGTTATCGCGGGTCAGACACTCACGCCTGGCGGCGTTATCACTGTCTCTGGGACGCCTATCTCTTATGCAGCGGCAGGAACGGATGTGGTGATTGGCTCTAGCACGGAGGCTGTAGGCTTGGGTGGGCTGGTTGTGAGTGGGTTTAGAAGTGGTGGTGGTGCTGGTGGTGCTGGTAAGACGAGTGGAGTGGAATTCACTGGCGGTGCAGTGTCTTGGAGAGGTGTGTCGAGGGGGTTGTTGATATGCAATTGTATACTTACGATCCTTGTACTCTTGTAAGATTAGATAAAGAGATAGATGCTCCCACTAAGTGGTGTCAAACGGCCTCATAGTTGGGGGATAATGTAGGGTTCTGGACAGCTATTGGCGATTTAGAACATGAGCACAAATCATCATTCCATTCAATCATGGTGTGCTATCCTAATCATACCTGCAACAAGATGCGAAGGCTTCGTACAACCAACATTCCATACCGTCATCGATCATTGACACCCCCTCGCTAGACTCAAACACCGCTATGCCATAATCAACGCTATTGATATCATTCGAAGTCCCCATCTGCCCATGCACATCAATGATGCAAGTCGCGGCCCACGGGCAGACTCTTTACGAGGCGCTGGGATGGTCCTGCTGTTTTGATACGTCGATGCCGCATGCGAAAGGAGAAGTGGGCTTGTTGTTAGGATGGGTGGTCATGAAGACTTATGTGGAGGGCTGGAAGATTGTTTCTGCGCAGTTCACTGGCTGTACAGTACGTGTTTCGTGGTAAGTCACATGAACGGGAACCGCAGTGATTGCTATTTTGTTGTCAAGTTTGGCATTAGCGTAAGGTCTGAGGCAGGAAACAAAGGGTTATTGAATTGGCGACTAAGGGAGGAGCGCGGATTCAGAGATGATGATGCACGCAATGAGCACGATGTCTCAGAAAAGATCCGTTGGGTTGCATTGACGAAGCAATTTGACGATGGCCCTTGCTGTGACTAAGGCAAGCAAGTTCCCTTACCTGCACGATAGCGGATGAGACACCACAATAGCATGATGAGCAGTCCTGAGAGAAGATTTCGTTAGATAAATTGTGGAGGCTGCCAATGAGTGGCTCCACTGAAAGATGGTTATTCACATATGATAGCAGATGTGCAACTTTGCAGGACTCCAGTACAGCTCTCATTACCACAACAAAGATTGCAAAGACGGCATTGCACGCAACTGCGTAGATTCGGCACATAGGCTCTTCCTGTACATCTTTTATGATGATTTCCTTGATAGGTAGATGATAAACAGCATCGTAAAACTTCATAGCCATCTGGCTCGTGGCTCCCGGCCCCCATTTCCACTGGGTGTCGGATACGGACCTTGATCTTCTCGTCCAACGATGGGCATTTGAATGTTCACGAGCTCGCCGGCGTAAATCCATATGCGCCTTGTCTTCGGGGCTCCTCTTGCGCTTGAGCGACACGGACGAAACGTTATTCTTGCCGCCTTCTGCGCCTGCAGGTCCAACACCTATTCGTCTTGCTGGTGATGGTGTTCTCCAACCATTACAGCCGACTGTGTCGTCGGTCTGTCGCCTTCTAGATGACGGTCTCCCCCTGTCTACGTTCTCAGGAGACTGCTTGGACGGCTGTGTCTTCGACGGTCGGTTGCCCTGCTCTTGTGGTATACAGTCGTTGTTACCATACAATAGAGAGAGCTCTAGCAGTGCGTCTCGGAACTTAGTAGGGAATGCAGTAGGCTTGGCACCGACTGCCTTGAAGGCTTTCGAGAGCGCCGCGTTTGGATCCCCATGCCAAGACTTCTCGGCCGTGTAAGGGCTCCTTCCAGCTTTTATTTCTGGATAGCCGGGTATCCTTGCCATGTAATGTCTCAGCACGTAACAAGTGTACAGGCCCCCATATTCCCCTTCTCGGACCACGCTATTCCCACTCTGATGTTGTAGGTATTGCGCGGCGCTTGGATTGACTCGGACAGGAAGCGTAGCCGTAGATTTGTAGATTTCTCTGCGGCGGTCAGAGTCTTTCTGTTCAAAGTCTAGGAGGTATTGCAGGTTTGTAGGAATAAAGACCCAGCCCGGGCTGGAGATCTTGTCGAGAGCGTCATGGCACAGAGGGCAAAGGGGCATGGCATTCTCAGCTTGGTCAACGGAGGTGATACTGAGGCGGCCTTGAGCTTGAAGCTCTTGCAAGAACTGTCACGTGTCAGCTATTGCTAGAGCAAGATGTCATCTACCACAGAGGGTTGGCCTCTTACCATACGTTCGCACCTCCCAATGACGTGACAGATGTGTGACTTCGGCGCATTGCAATGCCAGCATTGGAATCCACCATTGTATTGCTCTACCCTGTCTTTGACGCTTAGTGCGAAGCCGATTGAAGCAAAGAGTACGGATGAGCCTGTGACTGATGCTTACCCGCGCTTTCGTTTGCCCAATGAAGAGGCCAGCCCTGATCGCTCGCTAGGTGCTGATGGCAGTAGCATGACTTCGATACTAGTGCTAAGTCCTGAAGGTTCTAACATAATAGTGATACTGCTGAAATGCCATGGTCATCAATACCTTCTGAGGTTACGCATGTTGATATTCATGGTGCTATATGACGGAAATGTATTCGGCAGCTTGTCACAAGCTAAGCCCTAGAGAGTTAGCTCGCTTGGTTCCTTAGCATGCCGGCCAAGTAGCTTCGGCTCGTGTTGCCGCTCTCTGCTTTTCATACTGCTACCACGCGGTATCTGCTTCGACTCCTATTGTGGATTTCAATTGTGCTAATAGCTTTCATCTAAGTCTACCAGATGCTTGTGTCTCATCTATGGAGCTATTGGCCAGGCAACTCTGGTCAAAATTGGTAGACCAGCCGCAAACATGCACTGCACGAACTCAGAACAGACGACCGACTAGGATGGCCGTGCGATGACCAATTGTATGGGGATAAGTCTGGAGCTCGCCACTTAGTAGTACAACCATGTCGAGACTCATGTAAAGCCAGTTTCATACCCTAGCTGATCCGCAACAGCAATGCAAGGGGTACGGCCTTTGAGAAACAGACGGCACCACGAGCTCGATCCTATGTCCCACACGAATCAATAATGTTCCAGTCCGGGTGATCTTCGAAACATGGGGTTGGGTGCCAATAGTATGTCTGTGCGATTTCTCACCGTCCCCGCTGAACTACCCATCATTCTTAGCTCCCTTTGCAGTTACTGAATCCAGGAGGGCAATTTAGTGGGAATGCATCTGAAGATCGCGATCGCCGAAACACAGATAGGGCCACATACTTAGGCTGAGAGCCCGATGTAGACACTGCAGCTGGTCCAGAGTCAGGGATGCCACCGGTTTTCTTTCGACCTTCGAGACTTGACTCATAGCAACAAAGGTCAAGTACGCCATCCAGGAGTCCACTTTCGAGAAATGCAATGAGCGAAGTCGCCAATTTGCGTTGATTTTTACATGCTGTATGCCAAACTGTGGATGACGAGACGGCTGGCTGGACGCAAGCAGAACAGTATGGGAACCCTGGTACGCCTCGATTTTTTCCCTGCACTACACCCAACGCAAATACCCGTCAACCGTCGCTTATATGGCTGACAACGCGCGTGGATACCGTGAGAGTCTTATAAATGTGCTGCAGAAGTGGGGAAATAGCCGGGCGGGGATGTCGGGTTCTCTGAAGATGGCCCGTTGGCTGGGACGCTCAGTATTGGAGAACTGCGCCATCGGTATCAACAAAGTGGGCGCACCCGGGTTTGGGGGTGCCACATCGAACAAGTGCCGCAGTGGATGCCGTTGTAGATCACGAAGCATCATTGCTAACGGCGTTCTCGGCTGAGGTTGTTTCAATAAGGTCAATGTCGGTGATATTACTGGTGAGGCCGCAAAAAATCTGTAGATCGACAGTATCCGTATCAGATATTTTGACTTTCAGCAACCTAGGGTACTTTCAACCCTTCTAAGTGGTGTAAGTGGAATCATTGGCCTGGAAATGAATGTATGTCGCTGACGGTGTTGGGAATAGACCTAGCCCCAACTCAGGCCTTAAGAAGCCAGTCTCATCTGGGATCCCCAGACCTTGGACGTAGATTCTCTTTGATAGATATTCGGTCCAGCGCTTAGATGGGGCAATAGGTGAACGCTCCCAAACGATACCGAAGGTGGCCTCCACGCAAGGTTGCTGCGGAGCCTGAGAGTTGTTCTTTCATCACCGGTCTCAACCTTTCACGAGAGCGAAGGCGAAAGGACCGCGCGCCGACACTTCGATCAGCTCTAATCGATCGGAGAGCTCATACTTGTCAGCCTGGGCTATTCCCCGCGATTTTGAAGGGCTTGGCGTCGGTGGATCTTGATCCACTTAGTCACTGATTTGGGTCACTGACTTGTGAGGAAGGTGGAGAGGAACATTTGCCTGAATAGAATCTATCGACAGCAGTTGAATTAGTCGAGAGTGTGCACCGAACTCACTTGTAAGCAGAGTGTCCGAATACCAAAGCAACCATCTCTTTAGCAACAATCGAGGTCCATGTCGCCACGTTTGTTTCTTAGGCTGCTTGCTCCAAGGCACAAGCACCTTGCTCGTTGTGTGTGTTTTCCTTCCAGAGATGAACGAGTCGCATTCTAGGTGGAGCTGCTGTCTTGCTGACCTTCGTGGCCATCTTACTGATGACGATGCACTTTTCGTGTGAGGGCCAGGACGACTGCAGATTGTGCTAGATACTCTAGCTACATAAGTCGGGAATTCGCCCCATATGAGTAACCCGAGATATCACGCCATGGGATCTGGTCGTCATTGGGGCAAGGCTTGGGAGGATAGTTTCGGAAACATGGCGCTCTTGTAGAATGAGGATCAGAGCTATTGGCTCGTGTGTGACACTCACTGCCATCTGTGTCCATCGAGTCAGGGCGTCAAAGTGTAGTGCAATGCCATCGTTGGAGGAGGCTCGGCAGGACTGGCTTAGGCATAAGATCTTCTGTGACCAGGTTCTAATGAGACTTCGTCAGCAGCTGTTCAACAAAGAGTACAATCTGCAGTATCGAAGGAGCAGAGAGTACACGACTGACTTGTCTTTGATTCTGCATCAAGCATCCACCAGCTAGCTGGGATTAGAAGCTGTACCAGGCGGCTTAGAACGAATCATGGTCAGAGAGCGTTGAACTGTTGAATTGATGGCTTGGTGCACCTTTCGAATGAGGCATATGGTGTGTACCATACTTCTTGATCGTTTGACCTAGAGAGGCCGCTCGAGAGGCTCGCAAACGCTTCAGAAAAGCAAGCCGAAGCCCTGACTGGCTTCACCGGGCTACACAGCAATCATGCTCTGGATCACCCGAAGAGAGCATGGCTATGAGGCTGACAAATTGTGTAGGATAAGCCTGGCAAGCCGGCAATGTCTAGAACGCAGGTGTTGATGGAGCGTGAACAACAAGTGACCCGATCGTTTGTGAGAACGACTTCAGCTGCACTGTGCTTAAGCCTTGGCCGGCACATGATCCGTCCATAGCGTAATACAATGCGGCCCGAACGCTGAGTGAGGCACCGTTCGCTGTAATTCCGCTATCGCAATGCTGGGATCGTCCTAATCTTGGTAGTATTATCTTTCATTGGCGTGCCGCATTGAGCTGCACCGACGGCGCTGCGGCTTTCCGAAAAAGTTATGCCGCATGAAGCAACACTAACATCTCCTATATGAAAGAACTTCGTGAGGAATGGCTGGCTCTCAGCTAGGAAGGATCGATTCCGAGAGTATGGAGACTTAGTTATACCCGCAACGGAACCCCCATGTTCCTTCATTGAGGCTGGTTTTGCCGCCCTGAGACTGTCTCGCATACCACCTCGGTAAGAACTGGCGAGAGCTAACGGAATGTGGAACTTTTCCTCTAAGACAGCCTAGCTCCAAGTGAAGCAGAGGGAGAAATGGGCCGATCGCTGAACCGGAACAATAAAGCATCGAACATTGAGCCGACAAGGAATACCAATAGTGCCTAAAGCTGCGAGAGAATAAGCCTCGAAGCATTCCACGGCTGAACTTGGAACTGGGCCTTGAACGGTGTAGCCCATGTGACTTAGCTGAAAGGTACTTTGATGCTGTTGATGGGGAGTTCGCTTTCCATTCCGGCAGCTGAATGCTAGAAAGATATACGCTTTGTCGACCTAGAAGACACCTATAATAGGCTATGAAGTCGTGCGGAGCCGCCTTCTAATACTGAAGGAAGAGATGCTAACATTGCGCATTATCAGGCAACAAGCACGATATGTATGGATCGAGACGCGCGGACAAGTTGGAGTCACTGATACACAAAGGACCAACTTCATAACTGAATGTGACCATGGCAACAACAATGCACTTGCTACAAAGCAATGAGGATCGGTTGTGCTTTCTATACGAAGGGTTGAGTTAAGGAGTTCAGGGAGTGGGTTAAGGTAGGTATGGTACTAGGAAAAGATTTTCTGTGGTCTGCCGAATCTCTATCAAACTTCGTACCATTCATGAACGCTCCAACATTTGCGTCCGAATCAAGACTATTCAACACATTGAGTCTTGCAACCATTACAGTGCGCCATGCAAGACAAGGAGAGTCATCGCCGATACAGAACGAAAGAATTACAAGCCGGGGGAGGAGCTCCGTCACCGTGCATTTGCCACATTTTCGTATAGCCCGGCTGTTCCACCAACAATTGGTCGAAATTGGGTGCATCAGGACACCGTCTATTGGTCAAGTAGAAAACAAGAACTACGTTGCGAAGTCATAGACTGGAGGTCCTTCAATGATTGAGTCCTATAAGAAAAGCGAAGAGACGATCATCGATGCTTTCATCGGTTTCACTGTCTGCTAGTCCTAGTTGGAAATTAGCGGCAATATGCTGACAGCATATATTGAGTGCACTTACCATGATCTAGCAAGGTTGGCCACATTTCGGGCAATGCTTTCCCTTCATCACAAACGTTTCAACGCCCTGTTCGGCGCAGCGAAGACAACGATTACCAGTTGACCCCTATGGAAAGAAATGGATATGAGTGCAGGCTCATCTCTAAAATTTTCCATTAACATACGGACATGTGGCTGCGAGGCTGGCCATGGAATGCACGCATGCCATTGTCAGGGATATCGAAGCCAGCGAACCATTGTTCGAAACTCTCATTGTTCTTAGAGGGCGTTCGGCGATCATTCCGAGGAGTGGGGGGCATGTTGCGATGCTTGGAGTCTTTATTGGTGTTGTTGGGAATGCTTGACCACAGAGAATGAGACATGTGGCACTTGATGTGAACCGAAGATTGGTGAAGTTAATGATTTTGAAAGACGAACTCGGTGAATGCTCGAAGAGTACGTTCGGAGATCCTTGAGCTGCTGTCTTGTGCTGATGTGGTGGAAATAAGGCCAAGAGTAGAGATTTCTTCCGAGCAGTTATGACACCCACCAACAGCAACAGATGGAAGACATCCACAATCAGAGTCTATAGCAATCACGCCATCGTGAACCTGGTCTCGGGGACCTCGGGACCTAGGATTGTGTGCGTCTCTTCCGATATTTGTGATCGCATGTCACTGTTGTCGGGTATCCCATGCAGGATAGAATAACTATCATCGCGTACTAAATGGCTCTAGTAAAGTGAGGTGGTGTATGGCCGTCAGGCATGCTTACTTGATGGCTTTTCATACAAACAAGAGATCTCGAATGATTATCTCGTCAATGTAATCCTTCTTACATGTGGCTCGTTGCTATCATTCTCCACGCCGCACACTCAACGCGAATCGCGAATAGGAAGAGGGAAATTAATTCCCCATCGATCTCACCCTATGCCTCTGGATCTGCGAGGCAGCTTTAATCGCTACTGTTATCTGTGTTGACATTCAAGGATCTTTATTTAGAAGATCTCGAGCACCATCCATGGCTCGATGAAAGTTGTTTGCTGCAGCACTTGCGCAAGCGGACTTGTACAAGAAGACGGACTGAAGGTTCATTCGTCTGTCAAAGAGGCTGTGTAGTTCAATACCTACATCAAAGGCTTTCGTAGCAAGGCGTCGTGAATTTGATGGCTTGTCTCTAGAAGTCGGCTGTCCCACTAGCGCGATGCCAAGATATGGGGAGAGCTATTTTAGATATGCTCGCAACCCACCGTGTCTTACGGTAACACATTATTCCTTGACTATCGCGGTCGGCCCAATACGGTTGAGAAGACACAAGAGGTGTTAGGCCGAGTTGAACCGTAGCTTGCTTCGGCGATCTAGGCTCTTGAAAAATCAGGCATGCTGTCATTGCTGTACGCCACATGGAAGTTTTCTCCATTTTGCGAAACGCCTCGTGAGATCGCACCGTCAACCTCATTGGCTCGAGACTTCTGTCATGGTAGGTGAGACGATCGAAGACCTATTTGCTTCGGCAATCCATCGACATGGTCCTATTGGCATATACTGTGCTCCACCATGAGCGCAGGGAGGAACGCCTTAGAAGGCCACGTGTCAACCTCATTAGCTGATGCCCTATCGGGCCGAGGGCTGAGCCAATCATTGCGCCATGCCAGGGGTCAATAGAGGTGAGCTCAATCGGACCGAGCATCACTGCATATACGTGTGGGGAACAAGCAGTGAACATCTCCGACGCTGGGTCGTGATAGCTGTGAAGGGTCATTGCTTGGCATTAATAGACTCCATTGTATCCTGGAGTACGACGCTACCTTTTCATGATAGTAAGCTTTAAGTTCGAGAAGCTAGAGAATGAGCTGCTTGATTGTCCCACACACAATCTTGAGATTGTTCTGGTAACGAATAATTAGTACAACAAAGATCAGACTTTTGACGGTCCGTCACCGCCTGGTGTCGGGAAAGGACTCGCCAAGCTGTCGGATATGGGACTAAAACTATAGCCGAGCATATGATCCGTCCATGCGGTCTACCTTTGGCACCCTTGTCCTCTCTGAACAATATTCTCAGTGGAGAAGCTGGAGATGGGCATCTCAATCCCGTACTCTCGGGTCCGCGTGTACATCACTGTCCGGTGTTTTCGGATCTGATGATATCAGCCATCATGTTGGACGGCGGCTCACATCCATGCTCAGAATCCAAAATCCACGCTTCTCATAGGATCACGACATAGCGGATCGAGATCGTACTTGTCTCCGTCCCGCTCCCAATCCACTTCAAGGCATGCAAGCAAGGTTCGGAACGGTATCATTGGCTCCAAGCTGCCCAAGGCTAGCAGGGTTTCTGCCCGCCTTGTTTAGACGCTGTACCTGCTGACTACCGTTTGTGGGACCACCATGAAGCGGTTGCAAAGTCGAACCGGCCCGTAAGTTCCGTTCATACGTTCCGTCCGAGTTGAACTTCGCCATTATGCACAAGCCACCATGCAAGAGAGAACCCCGAAGCTTGCAATGAATCCCGTGGCTACTATATTTCCTTTCACCTCTCTGGAAGACTTGTAACTCCCGGCGTCAAGCATCCATACATCCTATACCTAGCCTTTGTGACCTGCAAGGTGCAGCTCTCCAATAGCTGGCCTTCAGCCACATGAATAATGTATTGGACCGGTAGCCTTAGCTACCGATTGCTCGTCCATTCCTACCACAAGCTGAGATGATCTGTATATGTAAAGTTTTGATAGAGCGGAAGAGTATCTCTAGGATAGCGTATTGTAGTAACAATGTTCTGACGGAGTGGTAGTGTGTTTCAGACTTAGTTTAACCATTATGATTATGATCACTAGACAGCCAGATAAGGGAATTTCTGCCGTATCTTGTAGAACGAGACGATCATTGGATGATTGTATTACCTAGCTATGGAATGAATAACAGGGTATCTTCCGTGCATGCTTACAACGAAAGTCAGTCCTTCAAACTCTCAATGCTGCAAACGGACTCTCCCTCGAAGAGTTTCCTAATCTACGAAGCCCGCAGCGTCCTATCTTTGCTTCCTCCCAATACAGTGACTCACTTTCTGACTTGCCAGGTCCCTAAGCAGTCACTTAGGCCTTGAAACAGCTTCTCTGGGGAGCCTGACTGCGCCTCGAGACGGACTAAAGCCACAATCTTCGGGGACACTTCCGATGCTGCAAATGACTAGATCTAGGCCCTATCCAAGGGCGGCCCAGGCGGCCGACAACTTTAAGATTTTGACGACTCAGGCGGGTAATTGTCCGTAAGCGGCAATCAGGGTATGAGTCCATACCGTTCTGGGGAAGGTGCCACCTGTGCGTGTCCAGCTTTGGGTCCATGGTGGACCTTGCAACGCGTAGATAAGCCCAAAGTAAGCCTGCAATATGGGGACAAAGCTATTCTGGCTCCCTTGGCTCAAAGCTCGGCGCACGCATGAGCTTCCAACGATCTAAGCCACTTCAGGGAATTGTGTCGTCAGGGCATCATTACAGACTCTTCAGGCCGTCTTACAATCACAGACTCGCCCGACGGTGCCTCTCTTTGGACATAGACAGTGCCAATCCAGGCGTCCTGGCCATGGACGTCGTCCAAAGTTGTCTGGCCGTTAATTCTGGGGACACTCTATAACTCTAGCTCTATATAAATCTTGTTAGAAGACGACTCTGTGGAAAGGCTCGGCTCGCTGTGGCATTGCCCACATAGCTTCAGCACAAGGCCCAACTAATCTAAGACTTTTCTATCGGCCAGTGTTGATGAAAGTCGATGCGGGGACAAGGTGGTAATGGTCGCCACTCAGGAGGTGTCGAGGTCTTCCTAGCAAAAATCGATAGCCTACGTTTGGTGCCTTCGGCTGATAGCGTCTCTGCGACTTTGTCAACGTCATCGACAAGACCACCAAGGTCTATTGCTTGTGCGCCATTGAGGCAAGCCACCATCACTCCTGAAGAGCTAACAAAGTGCCAACTATCACGTGGGGAGAGCGATTCAATGGCAACACGAGCACTATGACGAGCATGAAGATTGCTGTTTGACCACGCGATCTGGATGCGGTAAGAGCACTCACGTCTAACACCAGAGCAGGGGGTGGACTTAAGGTGACAAATCAGTGTCGAATGCAGACGTGACCTGGATTCTGAGTGCTGCCTTGAATGTACGACGCCACCAACGACGCCACCAATCGGAGTCGCGAAACCGCCATATCAATGTCGGATAAGCTTTTGCTTAGAGTGATGATGCCCCGAGCTACTGTATTGACTTCGATCCGTCGACGGGATCTATCACTGCAACGGGATTTTGGCGTACGAGTCCGCGCTGTGGCGTGCCACGGGTCAATTTCTCCGCCGGCGCGCTCCGCTGTGGACTTGCAGTCCATACACGCGCTGTAACGACTGCTTCCCTTTGTTACTCCGGGCTACTCTCTTGAGTGCTGCTCGCCAAGTGCGGAGGCTCTCCATCAGCTATGACGGTAACGATGGCACCAGTTCTGCCAATAAGGGTGGAAGCTTTCCGCCGTGAAAGATGTCAGCAGCTGGGCCATTGGTCTCTAGGCGCAGCAACGGCTATCCCGCCCCACAAGTACCCGAGCCAAAGGTACATGATTGGGACGTATTGGGCGGCCCTCCTGCTAGGTTCTATCAGGCTTGTCAAGCCGTCTGTGACATTTAAGCAAGGCATTTGCCGATAGGACGGGCTCCAAGCCGCCGGGAGCCTACCAAAGGGCAGTGCGGAGAATCCAGATCCTGCAAGGTGAACATAACAGCTACCTTGACCAGAACCAACACCGCTACTGCTCTTGACTGAGTTCTCAATGCTCCAATGGAAGCGGTGGCACATCATTGGTGTATACTGCAGTGATGATGCTGCTCTTCGTCTCCGTATGGTTGCTTGGAAATCTCCCGGCCAGTGTTGGTATTCTTCAGTCTTGTCATAGACTCTTAGGACTCCGAACCCTCCCCTTTTACCATTCCCTTGCCTCCAGCTCAACCGCCTTTGCTCGTTCAAGGGTGGGAGACGATGGGGATATGGTAGGCATATGGTAGGCATACGGTAGCTGCCACTGTTGTGTGTCAGTATGATTCAGTACATCTTGGTCACTCGACTTGCGTATTCACCGAACGGAGCACCAGGCTCACCTGGATTCCAAAGGTCTGTTCCCTCTCCGGACTCTTCAGTGTCATTGCCGTTGCTGCTCATCCTCCGCTGGCGTTCACTATGCTCCCAAGGCTCGCAACTTCTCTTCTCTAGCGGCATACCGGGACCAGCCGCGAATGACAGCGTGGCGTCAGGAGCTCGAGCCATGCCTCACAAAAGCTACTTGTCGACTGAGACTTATTGTCAGACTGAGAGCAAGGTGCAGGAGCCTAGAACACTAGCCACCGAAGCTGGTAAAGGATAGACGCTCTTAGCAGGTCCTGTAGCGACTTTCACTGGATCCTGAGGCAGATCCAGGGATCTGCTGAGTCGTGGGCAGCTAGTCGCCCAGACTCTATCCTGCTATAAGCCAGTCCAACAATGGCTATTTGTCAGCCAAACGGCTCGTTGATCGCTCCTCTGGCTTGAAAACGGCCAAATGATGCGGGGAGTTGGACTTCCGGCTAGCCACCACCGTCTAATCGACCACTGAGCTCCGACCTTCCAAGAAACCTTCCCACTAGCAGCAGATCTACTGACCTAATAGCAATGACTGCGTTAAGTCTAACAACGACTAGCTCTATCATAGCCAAAGTACAGCCAGTTCCAGACAGTTCTCTCCGCGTTAGTCCTGACTTTAGCGCCTTACGTGCCACAGCACAATGATCGATCGCGCTATCGCTTTCTGACGTTTTGTGGAGCGCGTCCTCAACTCTTACTCGAAGCTTAAACCATGTGATATCAGCTTTTTATTGCGGCATTTAACTGCTCGAGTCAGAGTTTCTGTCCACATTGAGCAGAATACATCCACTACACTCACGAAAGCAGCGTCGTGCGCAGGCTAGACAGCGCCTTTTTGGACAGAGCTAAACCATCCTAGACGGTCAATGCCAACATGTGCCTCATTATCACGCATGTATATGCCTGCGGCCATGCCAAACAAGACCGAGCACCTTGTGCTGCGAGCAGGTCCAGAAATTGTCGAGGGACTACGTCAAAGACGGAGAGGCATACCGAGAAGTGCTTTGGATGCCTCGCACGGCAAGTCTCGAGGACGCCCATTTCGTAGCAATACTAATACTGACTAAAGGTCCGATCCGAAAACCCAAGATCTTCCGGGCCGTGCAACTCCTCCCTGACCTTGAGTAGGGCCTGAGTGGCCAGTGCATAAGTTAGAGATTGGCGGCACGGAGGGCAACGATGGAAAAATGTTCTTCTTGCTTGGATAGCTTGCTGGGAGGTGATTTGCGGGGGCAATTGAGCTGTTGTCTCCACTCGTTTGGCGCCACGACCTTGCTACGCTGCAAACCCCATGACCAACGTACAGACTAGGCATATTGGCATATAGAAGAGACAGCTCCGAATTGCTGCAGTGGCCGCTGTGCTGCTCGTCGATTGGGATAATACGGCAATCATATTGTACCAGGAGGTAGCGCGGCTCACATACATTACGACTCATTCACATACAATGCGACATAGATACCCTAGTCACCATCATTACGAAGCATCATATCTCGTATACATATATACGTATAGGGCATTTGTATCTAGCACTACCTCAGACAAGCTTCATACGATTAGGCAACATTCGTCATCAATCAATCATGACTATCGACCGATATTTACTCCGCAAAGAATGCTTGAGCCCCTCATTCATCATGAGACAATACCACAAGCCGGCCGCTTCAAGTCACGCCACGGACACGGAACGAATATTGGCTGATCACCAACAAGCCATTGGACGAACACCAGCATCCGCTACCTGGATCAAAGCAAAATCACATCAGGGAAATGTCAAAACAGTCAAATATAAACCACAATCGATATCGGCTTTGTCCCAAAGGGACATCTAAAGCCGCGTCGCAACTGGACCAGACCCAAATTTGAGCCAGCTCGGACAGGGGTCTGATTCAAGGGTTTGCTCCTTTGAGTACGAGACTATTCTACAACACATCACTAATCCCTAGTATACCTACTCGTATTCGCAATATAAATTCTTTTCACATCTCCAGGAATGGCGTGCTACCTTCCTAAGCACGCTTTCCAACTTTTCAGTCGTCCGATCTCCCTCCCTGCATGCAGGCCATTACAAGGCGCTTAGAGATCCCGGAACGGATCAATATGACGAATCAGGACCCCACAAAGGCTACGCATCTCCGATACATGGCCGATAGACGCTGCCCATCCCTTCTAAACTCGCGGGCCGGGATCCGAGGGGGCAAATGTATGTCTCGCAGTCTGCCGCTCGCATGCTATTCGACTACCGAATTGTTAGACCAGGTAGACTTGCATCTGTACGTACAGAGTTATAGGCGCACGAAAGAATCGATTTGGAGGAGGAGGTAAGGTCGTCGGTGATCGGAGCGCTGGAAAGTGGTGATTGGCTTCGGGGTGAGGTCCTACGTCGACAAAGGAAATTAGTCGGAAGCTAATGTTCACTGACAGTCGTAGCGTCCGAATATCATTGGGTAAAAGGGGGGCTTACATCTGGGGCCAAGCTCGCACAGACTCAGTTGCATAATACCTGAGATGGAAGGGGATTCCGAGGGGTTCCGAAAGACAACGTTCATCAGCAAGGTGGATTCACGTCAGGGAGAAAGGGAACGGAGGAAAGGAGCAGAGAATGAGAACTTGATAAATCACTGAAGGACTGATTAGCGTCACGGGGTCCTATTGAAAGACCACCCCAACCCTGCGCAGATGCGCCAAATGCAGTACTCGGAGACGCGGTAGGTTGTTTTTTCGCCACTCAACATCCAGCAATGGGAGTCTGCTACATTATGCGTCACGGGATGGCGGACAATGCACCCAGGGAGTATGGTGTCGAGTCTAGTTTACCTGACAGCGCCCCGTGAATAGGGGCCAACCAACAGTTTCGACTCAATCATGTTGAACGGTTGGGTGATGTGAGACTGATATTGATTGGTAATCTCTTATTTTCTTACAACGTTGAATAAATCGATAGGGCAACCATTGATTACCATGCGCCGAGAGCAATATACTTCAAAGTTAAGACTGCTAGATAAAGAGAAGTTGTGACATATTGATGGCGAAGCATTGCAAGGGACAACAACAACACTACGAATCATATTACAGTCAACTACGTCTGGAAATACAAGTCTTATTGGTGGATCACAAATCAGATTCTACACTCTGGCTCTAGGGTTTTTGTTTAGTAGAAGCGGACATAGGTCATGTCATACTTACTGCATATGCCAAGCATGCTGTTGCTGGGTCGGTTGATTAGTCAGCATACCCAATGCCCTTTGCGTGTAACGCCATCGATGCCCTACATATCCAGCTATCCAACCAGTTCGACCGCTTGATAACGTTCACTCCATTATGAATCCCTGGTGAAAAACGAGGGAGTCTTTCCACCGTGTTACAGGGAGTTGCATATCACTCCCTACAAGAACACAACATGTCAAGCTCGAATGATAAGGATACCACCAAACGCCTCGGATCGTGCCGATCATTACCCAAACGTTTACAGGGGCCGAAGAATAAGCTAGCTAGGTAGGGTCCCTTCGGACCGAGCTCCCCGGCGGGTCTGGGCTAATGAGTCCGCGATCCGGTTGTCTCGTCGGAAATTGCCTGGGGGCGATATCGATGGGGTGGAGGGTAGGGTTAGGGCTTGAGCCTCAGCATGCGGAGGAATTCGAGTGTTTTGGTATTGCGATTGGTTTAGGTAGGTAGGTGGTTGGAGTTGAGTTTTAGTGTGATGGAAAGAAAGGGTCAAGAACTATGGGGATAGGTGATGATGGTACTTGATCAGTTATGATGTTGGGAACAAGCTGAGTTCGCTAACTTCAGCTGGATCGCCTTCGCCCACCCTAGTTACGTTTTTCAATCCCGATCTATCGCTCCCTTATACATATTTCAGAAGCTATAATCTCCCACTCTCCTACCTATCCCACAACGCCTACTCTGCTACTTCCCCTCCATGTCCTACCCCATACTCCACCCCCCATCATCACTCAATCACCCCAGCTAACACCAACTTACAATATGCAACCGACCAATCGACCAACTAACCGAAACCCGCGTAATTGTCGATGATATACAATCTCGCCAATCTTCTCCAACGATCTATTACCAACATCCCCTTCCATCAATAACACCCGCACTGTCTCAGACGGCCACACTCTCAACGGAAAACACTTACCCGCTACCTTCTCCATCTCCTTCTCTTTTCCCAAGGTCTCCTGCCGGATCCGGAACATGTCAATATCGCCTGAATTACGCATCCTACAACTCTTCCTCCTTCTCCATCTTAAGATTTTGCGCCGCAATAGTAAGGTATCATCTCGAGTTTGACAGGCAGTGACGCGCTCGTTTCTGGATTCTACCACATCACAGCAATACCGAACTCACTCCCCTTTCCTTAGTGTAAGAGCGAATTCTGAGTCAGATCACTTTGGGACGTTACGAATCTGTAGTATAGGTTATCGTGGGTTGAATTAGCGGACGTCGGAATGTTGCTCACTTGCAGCGCTATCGTACAGGATACAGGGATAGAGGGTTTAACATGGGGGTCTTGGAGCTGTTGGGGTTTTGGGGGGACGTGGAGAAGTCGATAAAAATTCATTTAGCGCATCAGGGGTCCATGCTTGTCTATCATATCTACAAGTGAATTATACTTACTGCAGATAAAGAACCATGTCGTTTGAAACGCCTCAATAGGCCATAATGATTCCAGAAAAATGCGGCGGCTTTAAAGTCGACCTTGAGATCTACGTTAACCTGCTGGTAGTCCACGCACGGAGCCCCAATTGTTTAAGTCTTCCATATAACTAGAGGCTCCCAGTCAACCACAAATGAGCAGGATACTTTCTCCTACTCCAGCTTGCACAAGTTGTTGAAGTTGATTCACAATTCAACAGCGTCTGAGGCCGTCCCTTTAGATCCCCATGCCTAGAGCGGCTCATAATCCTTCATTCCATTGGCTCGATTATACACCACTTATCAGTCATCGAAATTCCGCTCCTTGATCTTCCAATACATAAAGCGTGCCTCCTCCGTCCCAGTGGTGGACCCTCGTTATACGTCGCCTCTACCTTCTTCGCCGCCGTGTGTAGGCACTTAACGCATCCAGCTGAATTCAGTTTCTCTCGTCGTCGCCGGGCACACGCGTGTAGTTCAAGGGCACCTTTCTAGGAACTGCTCAACAATAGACTCGAAGAACAAGCGCATTACGCTGAACCATATATCAACACCGCTCCAATTAGTTATCTCGGGCAAGGCAACATGTACTCTGCTAGAAGAGGAAGAGGTAAGTATCACTAGGCAGAGGATATTCGTTGCACTTCCATGCGAGGGGGTGTGTACTAGTCGTTCTTCTTAGTAGTTTGGGCCATGATTGGCGGGCTCCGGGAGATGGGTATAAACTACCGATTCTCACGTTAGGGTGAAAGACGATATGGCATTTTGTGGGCTGGGGGGCTTCGGCAGGGTTACCGATGTACGTTATGCTTGCGATGTTGGTAAGGGGATTGAGGCTATGAAGGGGACCGTGCTTGATTCAGTATTTGGAACGCGTGGCTTTGTTTCTGGGAGTGTCATTTTGAGGTTGCGGTGTGACTCGAGGTTAGGTCAGTAAGTGCAGGAATCGTGTCATAATCAGATGTGCTTCTCAGTATGGAGTAATAGTGACCAGGGTTTTCGTGATGTAAAGTTTGACTATTGAGATACATGGAATGAAAGCTACTAGAACTTGAAATAGAGATTGCATAGATAACCTTGAGTACCCGATTCCATGTGCTGAATGTACGCCGTGAGACTCCAAACGAGACGAAGCTGTAAAGACAGGAAATAGCTAAGTACATATGGAAGTGATTAGATAACAATCAAGGCAGAATTAGCCGAAATTGCCATAGGCTGCGTGGATCGGATGTGGAAATGAAGCGGCACTCCATCACGCATCACAGCCCGTACAACATGAAGGCCCGTGTCATGGTCCTTAGGAACTCGAACAAATATCGCATAGTTGTGAAGCAATGGCGAATGTAGTGACGTTAAACATGACCCAGCTATCGGAAGCAGGGTTGTTGGCCAGCTTTTGAAACATCGTGCAGCCACTACAAAAGGGGGTACATATGGGATTCCGTCGACGTAGATTCACCGTTCGAGTTCTTCGATATCGCACTATCGCTCTGTGCAATAGGTTAGGCTAGCCAGTAGCGCTTATGGCTCGGTGGAATGTATGGCGAGGTCTTTGGCTGGATTCTTCGTGCGCAGTATTGGCCCTCGGTCCCGCAAGTGATTCCCGTAGCTCCATGTGACTCGATACGGTGTTCTGCGTGTCTAGGTGCATGCACACACGCCCTGTCCCGATAAATTTTAGATCTTCATCGGTACTTCCCATGACTTATTGCTACCACCAGCATCCTCCCAAAAACGGTGGTTGGCACCATGATCGTCCTTATCAAAAGGTGGAAGACCATCACGGCAGAGACGCTGCACGGAATCTATTTCTGGCTGGTTGATGTCGCTGGTTTCATGAGCTAGAACATGTGCGCCGTAGAGGTTGTATTTCTCACCACACCAGGAATTAAATATGTATCTCTTTGCCAACAGAAACCAAGTGGCCCGTTGTCTCTACAATTTGTTGCGACAAAAATGGTCTCGCCTCCTGGTGTACCGTTGTCATTGATGTAAGACACAGTTTGACACCAATTTCCAAGGTTGTTGATGTTTTCACAACTAGCGCTGATATCATCGACGACCGTCCATTCGCCTGTAGAGAGAGTCCCGTATGATCTTATACAAACAGCATCAGAGCCGTTCAAGATGTTGACATTAGTGGAAGCCACTTACGTGACATACCAGGGGACAAAGGTCCAACAACCACACTTGCCATCATCATTATCTTTTGATGATGGCTTGGTATGACTGGTGGCGGTTGCATTGCTATAGGTGTTGGACCACGTCTTTGACTTTGAATTCAAACCGGGCTAGTAGCGACATCACCATCAGCGATAAAAACAACTCCAAGGGCCAGGTTTGGAGTCTCGAAAACAAGGCGCCCGTCGTGAATTTGTCAGCTCCCGCAAATAGCGCTGTTGCACCACAAGTTGTAGGGGGAGCTGGAGTATCGGCAGTGTCGATAGCAGCATCAAGTACTATGTTCTTAGCTCTTTGACCTTCTTCCGATCAAGACTTTATGCGCTACATCATATGTACATAAGTCCACTAAAGCTATGGGTTCAACCCACCCTATATGTGAGTTGTTTAGCCGCGCGCTCCGGTATGGTTTGTCATATTATTGTTCATAAGATCTGGTTACATGTACCCGATTTAGCTACGCGCTCGCCTTGGCGGCTGCTATAGAGCTAGCGCCCGAAGAAGTAAGCGTACAAATTAGCCCTATCATGTGATTGGATGTTTACTACCCTTTCGTTTGATGTTGGTATCTGACACAATTTTCTGAAATAGTCCGACCCTGTTGCAACAACGCTCGCCCATATTCCAGATACTGGGATGGCAGATTCTATGCTCGTGCCCTTTACTGCTGGCGAATCGAGTTCTCCCAGCAGGCGCTGGATGTCGCTCTCCAACCCCAACAATCCTATAGGATCGAACACCTGTGAGAATCCCATGTCGAAATACCGATATATCATTCGAAGGATCCGGGCACTCACACATGCATCTGACCATCTCACCTGACAGCTTTGGCAGGCACCAATCCTGCAGCATACACACAGCACTTACACGACGTTCCGTTCTATACCTTGAACCTTGCACAACCGGCTCTTTGACAGCTAGATGTAAGTGTCTAAGAGTACGTGCTCTTGCTCCAACTGACTGAGATAGAGTATTCCATCGCGAACAACGCTTCTTAGAAGCCTTCAACAATCAACGTCTACCTGAGCACCACCATGTCGCCATTCAAAGCACATGCCGTATTCGTCGTCCTCTCCAGCACCTCCATCTTTGTCTCCACCCGAGCCTCCCCACAGATCCTTCCCTAAAGCTATATATCAACGCCTGCAATTACCCACTCCTACCAAGAGACCTCGACGGCTACTATACCACCTTCGTACATGGAGCACAAGTTCATCTATCCAGTACAAAAATTTTCACGAAGAGATGTACACCCTCGTACAAAGACACAATCGATGTATCATGGACAGTCGTTGCGCCAAAGCACATCCCCATACTTCAACTACAATACCGGTCCCGTAACGACAGTGACAGCTGTGCGTGGCCCCTCCCTCTCAAAATTCAATTTCCACGTCTAACTCAGACACAGGTTTATACGTCATCAGCAGCGCTCCCGACCTAGTTACCAACGTCTGGAACCTCAACGACCCTACTGTTACCAATGTCCCAATCGCACTTGAGCGCTACAAAAGCCTACAAGCTTTGCCAGTTTGGCCAGATCGGTGGCCAGAATCAAACCCTTACCGATTCTCAAAACGCAATCAGTGGGGATTTTTCTATCAGCGACTTCAATAATCTGAAGGGCCAGCTCTGGAGTCTAAGTATCAAGGCGCCCGTCGTAAATGCGATGAAGACCGCAAAGAGCGCTGCAGCACAAAGAGGTACGGGAGGTATGGCAACTTCTATAGCAGCATTGAGTGTTTTTCTGTGGGCGTTATGATCTTTATCCAATCACAAATCTACGCGCTATACACACGTCCATAGGATCATTTCAACGTACCCTATGTTCGAGCTGTGCGTCTTCTCCTGATCATCCAAAGCGTTTTCGGTCCACGGGTCATCACAAAGGTCAACCAGCCTACACTCAGGAAAAATCGTTCCCTTGCCTACAAGACCGGAGTGTCTCCGCTGTTTCTAGGCTTGAGCTGCAAGCACCAATTAAACTGAGCACTGAGCATCCTCATGTTACGTCTCATCGTGACTTGCTATGGACCAACAATGATGCCTTCATGATATGTTGTTTTCACTCGCAATCCGAACCAAATGAAGTGAACGGCCTCCGTATACACTTTGGAAGACGTACGCCATTACTTCCTTTAGATGTATACGCCATGAAAGTTACTCAATCAATCACGTATTCTCCCATTTCCGAAACTTTCAAGATGCAATATCCACCCCAGAATATCACGTATAATTTGGAGAGCACATCCTGCCATTCGATCATGTCCAGCAAATAAGTGGTGTGCTCAGTAACAGGTCACCTTTCTCCGCCGTTGTCACTATGGGAGAACCCAATGATGATGCATGACGGCTCTATCGTCGATCAAGGTCCCTAATATCAAACATCTGCCCTTTTCGATATGATGCGGTGCGTGGCAAAAGGAAGAAGAGCCTTCCCTCACTAGTAGGTGACTGCCGAGTGGCAGCTGTACCGGACCTGGTGTTGAGAATCTCTGGTGGCCTTCTGGGGCTGGAAGTAGAAATGAATCCTGGTTCGCTTCTCATCTATGAGCTTGCGATATGTGGAGTGTGTTTTGGGACGGCGAAAGTTCTGATCAGAAGCGGAATGATAGATGGTTGGATAGTAGCTAGGAAGGGTGGTATGAGACGCGCAGCGATATCTCTCTAAGTTTCGCTAGGGTAGTGCGAGATTCGCCTGATCTCTCTGGACGATCTTGAATGCGTCGAGTGGCAGTTGCATTCTGGCAGGAGATCTTGCAAGCGTGCCAGAATTGGGGATCCTGAGTGACGAAGGAGGCTACTCTGTGGTCGTTCAGCAGTGGGCTAAAGCTGAGGATTGCAGTCATCATTGTTATCTCATATCCAACTCGAACAATACACACTATCCTCCATCACTGCAAACCTGCGAGAGCCGTGCTCCACAGGCCTAGCCAGAGTCTACGTACATTTGATGGATTGGATCATACCCATGCAGCTAGACCACGGGGACATCCACCAATCGTAGCCTCGCCACTCTCAAGGATGTGAAACCGAGCTTAGTCATTGCATGTAGGCGCCCGCTGAAGCAAACGTGACTCGTACCCCGCGATTTCTCGTCTTCACATCTCTCCCACCGCTCTTGCAACTAACACATCGTAGGTCTTCCCATACTCCATCTGCTTCAGCGTGTTGAAAGGGGAAATTCGTGGTCAACAACCGACTCGCATGCTGAGCGTAGACTGATTAGTTGACCCTGCAACAAAAACATCTCCCAATGGATCCCGAAGTGGCTGCTAAGATGCCCCTAGACGCACAAAAGTGAGCTACCTCTCCCGTCACATGATGGTGAGCTCACTAACAGATTTCGAGCATCTACGCTTCTAACCCATTCAAATTCATCATCGACGGCAACCCGCTCTACATCCACGCCGCGCTCGTCTCCCACAATTCGAAGCCGCTGGATCGAATGATCAACGGCCCAATGGCTGAAGCTCAGAAGGGCTTCGCAGTCATTGAAGATGTTGATGAAGGCACTTTTGTGCGTTTCATTCAGTGGGCTTACAACGGCTACTATGATGCTGCTAATTACGAGCTTGATCCCGAACCACCAATATCACATAATAGCAAGAAAGATGAAACGAACGGTGTTGCTAAGAAGCCGGCCAAAGACTTTTTCGGCTGGACCAGGGATGATGACACAATGCCAGTAGCAGAGGAACCACAAGACGCAGAAGCAGAGATATCAACAGTGTGGGATTTGGAACCACCGCCAGCACCAGACCCCGTAGCAGAGCCTGACCAAGGCGGTTGGGGCGCCTTCGGAAGTGCAAAAAGGTCATCGAAGAAAGGTAAGAAAGATAGCTCTGGCGTTTCATGGATCCACGCCCAAACCTCCACCACACGATCCTCAGGGCAAGATCTCAAAGAATCCTTCATCAAGCGCAAGGAAGCAGTCCGCAAGCATTCCATCAGTCTACTACCTCAGCCTCGCGAGAACCGGGCGCCGAATGAAGACTACACCAAGGTCTTTCTCTCTCACGCACACCTCTATGTGTTCGCCGACAAGTACGACATCCAAACCCTGAAGACCTTGGCTCTGGAGGAACTCCAAGCCATGCTGAAGATATTCAATCTACACCTCGAGCGAACTGGCGATATTATCACTCTACTCCGCTATGTCTATGACAATACCGGCAAGCCTCGGAAGGGCGTTGAGGATATGCGGACTTTAATGACGCACTATCTTGGGTGTGAGATGGATACTTTGATGAAGGATAAAGGTTTCCGGAAATTGATGATCGATGATGGCGGAGCGTTGCTTGGTGATTTCATGACGATGGTTGCGAAGCGAATCTGCTGATAAAGTGGAAGGGCAACGTGATGTTTCCGAGGACAATGTAGAGAACTGGTCCCTGGAATAACATGTAACAGTCATGCTAGAGCTCCTCTAGGGTGTGTTGTTGAGCCAGGACAAGGTAGTTGAAAGCCGCCGGTACGATGACAGTGTGCATTGGTCCTTCAGTCATATGCTTGATGTGCAGACTATTCGATGAAGACGTCATGCCAATCGGCCTCACGTCCCTCAACAGCCTCTCCATCCATGAAACCTTGGACGTAGCAATCTCCAACCAATTGAAATGTGTGGGGTCTTGGTGCTGATGGTACGGGTCGTAGGACGTAGAGGAATTTTCCACCTGCTAGAGCGTAGATCAAGTCGCCAAGCTGCAGCTCCGGTGGACCAAGGCCAGCGTGACCATGTTTGGTGAAGAAGAGATGACGACCAGTGCATGCCATTATAAAGGCTTCTTCAGACTTCTGATCCAACAAAGTCGAAGCAGAAGCAGGTAAGTTCAATTTGTTGCGCCAAGCAACATCGACTTGATAGTCATCATCACAACATCGTACACTATGCTGTCTGTCTCTGTCATAGTAAATATCATGACATAATAGTCTCCAAAACTGGGACGCTGCTTTTGTAGCGCTGTGTCCTGAGAGCTTCTCATACAGCCTTGTCCACTCTGACTCATACCCATAAAGTGATCGTGCCATAACCGTAGACCTGCTATCCCGGGTTTTTTGTGTCACGTAGTCAAGGAAAATTCCGCGAAGCCTGACCGTAGACGTACTGACGACGTTGAAACACATCACACGGTTTCCGGACCCCGAGAATAATTTGGCGATCTGTGCTCGGTTTATCTTCGCCCTCCAGACTTTTCGTGTTCCGAACTCTTTTTCGATCCTTTGCCAGGCAGGCACCCAAGATGGTATTTCGTTGGCAATGTTCCCACTGAAGCTTGTGAAGCTAAATAGCAACAGAGAATTGACGCATAAGGTCAACTGAATCGCAGTATCATGCAGAACTTCAGCAAGCGGACAATCATAATTCGGCTCGATCCGGTCCTGCATCACATCGCTTGCAAGGCCGAGAAATCCATATATTGCATCTCGAGGATCGGATAATGACGAGAGTTGCCCTCTGGCTAACGCCACAATGAAGGCGTAAGGTGCCAGTGAGGGACCGCGCTTATATTCAATCCACAACCAATGAACGGAATTCAAGATATCTCTAAGTGTTCTGTCCATTTCTAGCATGAAACTTTGGTCAAACGGGGAATGGATCGACAATGAACTTAAATGATGATCAAGATCCCCGAGGGCATTTAGCACAGTCTCAAGGTTTAGATACTCAGTTCCGCAATGCATTGTCAATTTCTTGGCAAGAACGACCTCCTGGATAATCCAGACCCTGCCCCACCAAGGCCTACAGAGAATTTCCATTAGACTCCGGACTTTCTGCACTTCTTTCAGACTATCCTCCGTTATGACATGTGTGATTAACATCCCGTCATCTACTCTCTTGAATATGCGCATAGCTTCACGGCAGCCCGGTGTTGATTCCCCAAGCCAAACTCGAACAATCATAGCGTTACTGTATATATCTTTCATCATCGCCACCTGGTGACTACGTTCACCAGCGGAATCCTGGTCGATACAGATGGCATCAATCCAGAGGACTCTTCCCATATTAGGGTACCGCATGTTACGGAGTGCAGCTTCTAGGTTGCTAGTAACAGGACACTGCACACCCTGCAAGTTGATAGGTCGGGTGACTTTGGCATCACCCCATGCGTAGGATAGCGCCTGATATTGAGGATTATTGTTCAAGGAGACAACATCCAAGGTACACACGGGCTGGTCGTCTATATTCCTGCTGGGGGCTAAAATTGCGAGACGTATTTCCCGTCTCGTGGGATCCAATGGCTTCCAAATGTTTGGGTTGGATGATTGAAGGCGAGGCCTCTTTTGCGGGTCATTATCCAATTCTGGGGACAATGCTCGTTTGTAACGGACCAACGACATTGTGGCTGTTGGATAATCCGCATCTGCCATGTTCTGGCTTTATGAGAAGCAAAAGTAGGGATTTGCAGCTTCGAACGTAACAGGGTAGAGTCTCCAAAGCGACGATGGCCTGGACGAAATTGGAGACATGATAAAGTATAGTCAATATCTAATTCAATAGATCATTGAGTCCAAGTAGTATGTAGATATCGCTGGGAGCTCAGCTCAATAAGTGGGGTTGCAGATGGCAAGATTGTACGATGTCTGCCTAAAGGATTCGGCGGAGCTGATGCAGGTTATTGTGGCTGTGCTTCCAAGGTGTCACGTGATGGTCAGACTGGCCTCGGCAAATCATCGCGAAGTATCTCCTGAGTGATACGCAACACATAAGGACTAAGTTGCCTCATCTTTTGAAACAAAGCTTTTTGCACGAGCTATGTTATCGTGCTAGACCTACAACCGTGGTATCTCTCTAGACTAACCTACCACAGAGCATATATCATCACCAATTTTCTCTCGGAACCCACTGTGCTCCAGTTGAAAGACGTCCCCATTTCACGGATAAGTCAGACCGTTCTAAACTAGACTTATAGACAGAATTTCGCCTAAAAGGCACACGATACGATGGCTTTACGGTATTCGATACAAAGCATCAGTAGCACAGCCGGTTGGCTCGATACGAGCAGTCCAAGTTTGCCATACGTCTAGTGACTTTCTTCTTTTGTTCACTAGTACCTGTAGGACTACAACTGATCGCCTTCACGAAAGCACCTGATCCAGTGCCTCAACTTTTAATGCAGGGCCGATAAACGTATCTTTGGCCTGCTGACTACATGAAGACTCATGATGATGAACCGAGGGTGTACGGTATAGAATCGGGGACGTCAAGCAATGAAGGGAGAGTTCTTCGAAGAGCCTATATATGGCTGTCATGCGCATCAGCGTGAAGCCTGGTCTAGTGCAACGGCGCTTTATGTCAGTTGCTCGAATTCTACCAGGCTGCAATGTTGTCGACTTCTTTGTTACTGCAAGGTATATTAGCTGCTCAGGTGCCATATTCGGTGTGAGTCAATCACCTGTATCACAAACTCCTGCCATTAAATTCCAGACGCCGGCACATAGGCTTCTGTTCATATCAAAATAGGTCTCAAAAAACCTGGGCCTCTAGAAGAATCAACAGTCTCGGGTAGGAACTATGAGCCCAATCCGACGGAGCCTTGTAACGCTTCACCACACCATCACAAATGACGCAGCACGCAAGCTCGCCACAAATGTTGCTATGAACGCTTCCCGTTTCCCAGGCTTGATGCAATACACCCACGCTATGGTCATGTAAGTACTAACATCCACGCGAAGAAATACAGACTCAAGGGCTCATCACATTTGTGATAGGACTACCACCCCTCGAGACAACGAAAATGCGAATAGATGTTACACACCCATATTGTTCAGCACAGCGGATCGAGAGACGCAGCAGCTTGTGCACGTGATACATACAGAACAGCAAATAACAAGCTATGAGATGTTTGTTGGGAAATCAAAGTGGAGGGCGCTGAATGCAGAAGGAGCGGATGCGGAGAATGCTAAAGGGGAGGGGATAGGTACAAGGGAGGCGAAAGGAACAGAGGTGGATAAAAAGAGCTTTTGGAATAACAAGGATTGGGCGAAGTTGCTGGAAGGTGGACATGGGATCGACGATATCAGTCTTGGATTGAGCGCACGCGATTCATAATAAGAAGTCTAGGGCGTAAACAAGGTCTGCGGAAGATGCATAAAGGAATAAAGAGGTATTTTAGGCGTTCTAGACAGTTTATTTTATTGTAGCAGGTACAAAATCTTCCAACGACAGGATCAACGCCTTGAAGGCGTCCATCCTTCAGACTCGTAGAACTCCTGGACGACCGCATGCTGCAAAAGCTCTGCCGCCGTAAGAAGGTTCTCCGGCTCGAAGCTCTGTAGTCTACAGAGCACAGATGCTAATATCCTCTCCAAAGACAGGTACCGTGGGCTTTGATCCTCCAGTCAGTCACATTGAAAGCGGTGCCCTAAGCAATCTCCACTAGCAACCTACGTGTATCTTAAAACAAGTGGCCTAAAGTGCAGAGTATTAGTCCACCCTCATGCATGCGAGATCCCTAATCCTCAATAGATGTTTGAGTCGAGTTCGTCACAGCTCCTAGTCTAGAGAAAAGGTTGAGCAGAGTCGCTTAGCGGACGGATGAGAAGGCTGAAATTGGGTAGGCGTTCCGCACTAGTCACTTCCGGGGCGTGCTGAACGTGCCAGACTGAGCAACTGGGTTGGCCGCCGAGAAAAGTCAGGAATACCACAACGATAAGTTTGGTAGGAGCCCAGCTTTATCTTGCGACTGAATGGATGGCCAATGATGCATATTTGATACGGGTGGACTAATTGGCTTTGGTCTAGGAATTGCAAGATGACTGCCAGCGGTCGAGGCTGAGTCCGCAGGAAGGAGCTGCCGAGTTGTCGGAAAGAGGAAGTGAGCTTGCAGGATAAGGTTGCCAGCACCGCGCTGTAAGTGGATCTCTACACGTGCAATGCTGTCCAGTATTATACCGTTAGTAGAAGGCGCCAGAGCCAAGATCAGATCTATCATTATCAGCAATGGCCATTGTTGTGCAATTCGGCATACCAACGACTAGACTGTGGGTCCACTTCAGGCCTCGACTCCTGAGACACTGATATGTTCTTTCACATGGCTTTGAAAGTCAATGATTTTGCCCCAGCTTTGCGAAATTGGTGGGACAAAGGGGAGCAATATCACTCATTTAGCGTTGCCAAGATCATCTAGCTTCTAGATTCAGCATGTGAAATCAGGCCTCAAAAGTATTTCCGACAGCACTATGCCCTCGTAATTCCACATTCTTCAAAGCATTCGACATTCATCAAAAGCTGTTCCAGAGCATCGTCAACCAACCAAACCCAACTCATCGAATCTCCTGTACGACTCAATCAGCGCAGCCTTCTATTCCCACCAGCAAAGACGTCCTGACATTATGGCTTTAACCGCAGACGAATACGTCCGCCACCTACTGGCGATCCCCACAGATTTTATTGCCAAAGATGACAGAACATGCTGCATATGTTTTGACGAATTCGGAAAGCGCAAGCTAGATGGACAAATCGAGTATGCCGCTGCCTTACCAAAGGGGACTTGCGGACATATCTTCGGACATCTTTGCCTGGCAAGATGGCTGGAAAGAGACGGCCGTTGCCCACTCTGTCGTTTTGTGGTATTTCGCAAGGAAAAAAGCGAGGTGGATGATGATGATGGTGACGATTCTGCCAGTATAGAGATCGCTGAGCCTGCCGAAGTTAGAGTTATTCTCCGTGGTGGTGGCCTTTCCGAAGATGGATATCCTGATCATTCCATCGATGAAGAGGGATTTGAGACTCCTGCCGAGATTGAGGAAACACTACGGGAAGTAGCGACTCCGACTGTTGACGTAGCACGGCCAGCCACGCTAGATGAAGTTGACGAGGCAGGAGCCACCCAGCCTAGCTTAGGCGGGGTATCCTCAATCCGTGGCTTTCGACTTTTCATCTCATTCTTATGGAAAGCAAACATCTCCATTTCTATTTCAGCACGACAATCATTAATCAACTTGCTAACGCAACATCGGGAACCCGTATCTATTGTACTAGAGTCACATACCGAGACAGGACGTTGAGAAGGTGGTACAGTGAGTCTTCCATGATCTTGTGAACAGCCAGAGCCAAGTTCTCGGAGCCCCAGTCGGCGTCGCCCTTGATTTGGGTTATCCTTGCAAGCTGACCATTACTCAGGAGCCTATAGCATTCCTCGGTGACACTTCGACTTCCAATAAACACACTTGTCAAAAGACTTGGAGTCCAGCATATCGTCCCCTCCTTGGACGCTTCTATCCAAGCCATCATCGGCCGTGAAGCATCCTACGTCATCCTTGCCAGGCCCTCCATACATACCCATCGTCAACAAACATCTGCCATGAACACAGCCATTTCACCTCCTGCCATGTCCCGAGCCGCAGAGGTAGCCGAATGGCTCGACAAGTTACCTGTGATACCAGTACATGATATGGCCGAGGAGGATAGGATATGCTGCATTTGCGACCACGAATATGCCAAACACAACCCAGAAGGGGTAATGGAGTGTCCTGTTCGTCTCCCAGGAGCGGATTGTGGGCACGTATTCGGCAAAGAATGCCTCAAGAAATGGCTGATGGAGAATGACACTGTAAGTACTGTCCCGCGTCATGGTGTCCTTCCGTACCCCAACTGGCGTAATGACATACGTCCCGGACCGGGGATCAACTGCTGTTATTCCTGAGAGCAATTCAGCTCCAGAGCCGTATTGTAAGAACAAAGCTAATTCTGACATGGTGTGATTTCGTGCAGTGCCCGATGTGTCGCCACGTTGAACTCCACCATGGAAGAGACGAGACAGCATTGAGCCGGGCACTTGCCGGCACTGATCTCGAATCGTTCAACCAGAATCTGATCAGTGAAGAGTCTGACGCCACTCGTCTCGAAATGTACAACGAGGCTATGATCGGTGAAAGACCTCCTCGGGATTGGGGTCTACATTGTTTGATGCGACATTACGTTGTAAAGGTGGAGCAACCCACTTCTTTCACGAATGCACCCTACGAGTATAACCAATCCACCGAGTCAACAATAGAGCAGGGTTCCGCAGATCGTCCAAGCACCTCAGCTGAGACCAATGTGCCTGAGGAACCGCGACGGAGGAGGGGAGCACTTGTTCCACGGCCAGACGAGAGTGATTCAAGAACGCCGCAAGGTTGATGAAACATGAGACTGCGTGAAGGAAGCTAGTGAAGGCAACACATCCCGTAGGGACATTCTGATTTCCATAGACCGTTGAAAATTCATATATGCGCTAGAATTGCGGAATCGGAGTGTAAAGCTCTGCGTTTGGGCGTTTCTTCGTATGAAAATAGTTCCATTCAAAATAAACATTATTCTTCCGTCCTTTCACCTTGATGTGTTACTGTCTCCCTGGAATTCTTTAGCCATGATAGTACCATCCAACAACGGATCCTGTTCCCTCCAACTTCTCAACAACATGAGACAAACGCAAAAGCTATACAATGACGGATATTGCACTCAGAGTCCAAGCTTATCTGCCTTTTTTCTTGTTTCACAGCCACTGCCTCCCATATGGCACTAGCTCATAGTTCATGAAGGTTATTAAATTCAATAAGGGTGAGCCTGCAATCTCTCAGGTAAACGAAGCCCAGATAAGATGAATATCTGGACTGTTACTCTTCACAAGACACTAGCGTTAGCGTTAGCTTTAGTGTCAAATGTCGTTCGCCTGAGTACAGTAAGCCTTATTTCTCGGAGCGCGGCTATATACATTATATTGCGTTTAAAGAAGTGTGGCTCGGTGCGCTTGTTATGAGTTATCTGATACCTGCGTGTTGAGAATTGTTGGCGCTGTTGAGGGCTGGGCTTTTGTTATCTGCGTGGATGATATGGTTTCTGGCTGGATGAAGTAAATATATATCAAGTGAGTGATATCCTTAGTATCAGTGGGGTCTGGGTAGGGCTAATCTGAGGTTTGAGGGTTTGCTATGATTCTGAGCTTTGGCTGTGGTGGTGGAAGTGAATGAATAAGTCGAGGTTGCTACTGTCCCCAGGGATTTCGGCATGGTTGAATACGAACACTTCATTCACGGATGGGGACAATAGCTGGATTTCAGGGGCGATCAATAATGGCTCCAGGCACTGGTTTGCCCCAAGAAGGGTTTAAGGGTCTGGCAGGCCTGTAGGTTACCTGTGTTTTATGACACCAACCCCACGTCATTTGGGGAAAAGCGGGGCTTGATGTCTCCTCTTATTGCACAGATGTTCGCCACCACGATAGTGACAACCGGCCTACACTTTCCTGCTTTCTTCCGCTTCCAAGATACCAACGTTGTAGTAGGAAACATAGCTTGATTACGCTGTGCAGGAGATTCGACGTCTTCGCGTCAACTCTCTCACATGTGTTAACTTTCACATTTCTCGACCTTTATCCTGAAACTCACCCATATATCGCACGAAGTCGCAAACAAAGTATGGCCAAAAATACATATACCAGCATGGAGATCAGGCTCGTCGTAGCGAATGTTTTGCTTCTTTTCATAACTCCAATCACGGTTTTACTTCGATTACTCTCCAGGAAGGTAGCAGCCGCGGGAATCGGAGCGGACGACTACATGATCTGTGGTGCATTGGCGCCGACCTTGACTCTGCCAATCATCACTTTCGTAGGTAAGTCGACCCAACTTTGCACCTCAAGCAACAAGGGTAATTGATCTGGTGTGCGAATCAGCTGTTCGTCGAGGCTTCGGTAAACACGTCGATGTCGCCGGGCCCAGAGCTGTGGAAGACTGGTACTTCATCCTGTTCCTTTTCGAAAACTTCTACGGTCCCGCAATCGCCATGGTCAAGTTCTCCATCCTTCTCTACTACAAACGCATCTTCACCGAGAACACCACCAGAATGCCAGCGATAATCTGGTTCCAAAGAGCGCTCTACTTCGTTGGTGCTGTGACAGTCATGTGGTTGATAGTCTTCCAAAGTCTGTTCATATTCGCGTGCAGGCCAATTCATTTCTTCTGGAATCACCAACCAGCAACTGGCTATTGCCCCGTGAATGTTGAGAAGGTCTTCTACATTCAGGCCATTCCCAACATCGCCACTGATCTCATCCTTCTGGCTTTGCCGATACCGCTTATCTGGAAGTTGCAACTTCCCAACGCTCAGAAAATATCACTCATAGGAATTTTCCTGCTTGGCGGCTTGTGAGTGATGCTGCAAATCTCGGTTGATGATCATTGGAGCTGACTAGATTCCGTAGTGTCGTATTCGCCAGCGCTGTCCGATTGGGCACTGTCATCGCGTTGCCTGGGGAGGAAGACATCACGTGTGAGCTTCGAAACCTATGAGACTGTTCGAGCTGGTCCAGCGGCTGACATCAATAGGGAATTATGCTCAAGCGGCAATCTGGACCTCTGTCGAATCTTGCGTGGCCGTCATCTCTGCCTGCCTTCCTACGCTTCGACCAATACTCAAGCGCACGACTTCAATGTTCAGAAGCCGACGCAAAGTCTCCAGTCGTGCTGCTGCCCTCAGTGGGCGTGGAGGAGGCTCTTCGCAGCAGCTGTGGAACCGGTCATGGGAAGGACCTAGGCCAGAGAGAGCTGCTGAAGGGGATCGGTCATTCTTTCGCATGTCCAATATCCCTGAGGACCAGGACCATGACGAAGCCTGGGAAATGGGGGAGAGTGGGGATTCTTACAGAATGACGCAGATCGCACGCAGCAATACAAAGGATCGTTGGTTGCAAGAGGAGCTAGGAGCTATACCATCGAATGCGATACGTGTGACGGAGGAGATTGTAATGGACTATCATGACAACCCCACCACAGTCTAGTGGTGTTTATCTAAGTGTGTATACTGGGGGGAAAGTTATCAATGCTATGCACCAATCGGATACATGAGGAAGCGCAATGCATGTGGGCTTCGATTCGGTGGTGTATGATAAAGGTCAGAGTAATGATGGGATTTAAATGGCGGTCAAATCTTGCGGAATTCTTGACGTCATGCCAAGACTTCACATAGAACATAAAACCCCAATCCCATGTACTTGACCTTGAGCGGCAAGGGATTACAGAGTTCTTGTCCTAGCATAAAGCCTTTGGCTTACTGGCTATCTTAGTGACCGTATGAATCAGCCAGTCTTTGCTGTTCGAGCAGCCAATATTCTATGGATACGTGAGGGGCAATGGACCGGGGCCTTTACTACCTGATAGGCCGATAACTATACTTATGAAAGCAAATATCACATAACGACACTGTTGACGAGCTATCGGCCTATGATTCATGTACTTTGAGCATTCGCGTTGGGCCCGCTGTGGTAGACATTTCGTGAGTATCCATCCTATGCGGCAGCCACTCACTTGATGCAATCTCGATTGTGTTCGCTGAACGTATACAGTACTTGATTCTGGGCTCGCAGACCCGTATGTGAAAGGGTAGACGCTGTCTATTAGTCTATCATCTAATTGAGATCCATCTATGTTAGATCCCTACCACAGCGAAAGTATCAAAATTGTCTACTACAACCCCAGCGCTCTACACCCGTAGGTTAGAATTGGTCCATCATATCTTTCAACTCATCAAGTATCCTGATCGTCCACGCCTTCGACCTCACAAGTCATCCCTAGCAAATCAGTACGTTTGGTGTTTGCGCCACCGGTGTCGAATCGGATCACAGTGCATTAGCTCACTGGACAGTGACACGTACGTATCGTGATTGGGGGGGTTCAGGGACCTGGATCCGCTATCAAGTACAGCATCTGGACATAGTGGACGCACCCCATGCTAGTTTCCGTTAAGCTATCAAACCGCTTCAAGACAACCAAGCTAGATTTGGAATGCTATCATTGGCTCCAAGCTGCCAAGGGTCTAGCAGGGGGCCAGTCCAAGGTGTTCAGACGCTGTAACTGAGCCCTGGCGCCGCAGATCTCCGAGCCGCCATGGTTGCCCCGCACTTCATCGGCTGTCCTCTGCTTTTAAGATTTCAGCTTATAAGATAGAGGTCTGGGGATAGTCGGGCTTAGCATTCCACTATAGTCGTGGGACAAGAACAGACCTCATATCCCCCGCCGGCTTTCCTGAGGCCAGAGACTCAGAAGACCCGATCGACATCTTGCAAAAGTCGTCAACATGGCCAATCACACTATCCTCGTCCACAACAGATCCGGTACTGTTCGCGAATATGTCCTCTTCAAGAATGAACCACAAGCCAATTCAACACCTGGCAATCGTGTCTTCCAAAATGCATACATCAACGCCAAATCTGTGTCTGATGCCACGGGAACCGCAAATTTTCAGATACAGACCATGTTCAGCGCTGTCACTGGCATTGAACCAGTGGCCAAAAAGCCTACCACAAATGAAATCCACGAATCGCCATCAGGGGGTAGCAATGCGAAGTTCAAGATGACCGACGGCGATGAGTCGACATCCAAGACCGCCAAGTTCAAGGACGCTATCACCGACCATGTAGTTGCCAAAGTCTGCCAGAACTCAAATGGTGACACCGTGCCAGGTTCTGTGGTGCATTTAAAACTCGTCGAAGGGAAGCCTAGGTTCCACTCGCTCGAGCCTCAGGAAACCTGCAATATCGACGGTAGCTTTCTGATCTCGGTAGACGGCTCACTCGAGTCTCAGGATACCGGTTAGATCGATACATTCATTCGCCCTTCTTCATGCAACAGCTTATAGAGAATGCCCCTTGAGCGCTTCAAGTATCTCAACAACCTGTGACTGACTTCTTGTGTCTTTAGATAAGGTCTTCGTTGGCTTCAGTGCGGGTGATCCCTACAGCAACGGCGATATAAACTCAATTAGCACCATACCTGCGCATCCCAATACCACTAACGTCATAACTCCGATATCAAAATTCTATGTCTCTTGGGGTACACAGTCATTCAGTGAGACCTTGCGAGTGTCTACGTTCGGCAGCCCTGCTCTTGTTGATTTTACCGGAAAGAGGTCTGAGAAGGCAGAAGTTATCCACAATAAGAATGGAACATGGACAGTGACCTACGATTAGGTCCCAAGGTTCATTATTACCAGGAGTTAGACTGTTCTACTAACTTTAGGACTTTTATATGGCGAGACGACCAGGGCTGTGTTCTTCAAGACTGGACGCGCTTGATATCGGTTGCGAGCACCCTACATCTGTCATGCTGTCGTCATTTGCCTCCGCTTTATCGATTCCAGCTTTTTCAACTCATCGAGCTCCTTTATTAGAGCATCTGTTCATGGCCCGTTCATCTCCTTACAAATGGTCCGTGCCGAGCCCTTCGTCCTTCATACCAAGAGTATTGCGGAGAGGACGGTGTGAGTCCGGATCCAGGAAGTCTATGCTCTCTAAGCAATGCTATAAGGCTTCGGGACTTAGACCGAACAGCTCCGAAGTGGAGTGGACTCACATCGTCAGCACTTCAGGGAACAGTGCGGGATTACCTATCGTTGTTTCTCTTGCCCGAGCATCCCCGCCAATCACGCTCAAACGCACACTAAGCCGCATAATGAACCGTCCGCACATGTACCTTTTCCCTCAATCGGTACATGCAGAATACCCCAAAGAGCTAAGACTACATCTCTAGTCGCACACCATCACCGTCTACGGCACTTATCTATCTACCCGTCCCCCCAGCTTCCTACCAGTACAGACGTTGCAAACGTCGTTTTGATATGCTTCTCGAATCAAGATGGGTGGAGGACCAAAAAGCCTTCAGAAGGAGCTTCAATCCCTGATCGATGATCCATATAAGAAGCCGAGGACCCTAGCCAAGTTAAATGCTCCACTACTACCAGTCATACGAGAATTCAAGGACTTGATTGAAGGTGATGCTGAAGTCTACATGTTGTTCCATTGCATGTTCGACCAAATCCCTGACTCACCAACCTATTACAACGACCCATCTGGCAAACCCCAAACCCGAGACTATAACACGATGCTCTCCGCACTCAACCTCGTAATCCGTTACACCCCCATCTTCCTGAACGTACCCGGCCGAACAACCGAATTCGCCTCTGACATCTTGGCATGGCCAATGGCTACTCCTGCCGGCAGCATCGCTTTCCTAAATGCAAAAGTCAACGCGCAACTCAAGAAAATTCTTAATGACTGGGCTACATATCTTAGCTCACCAGAATCTCGATCCTCCCTTACAAATAACCAAAACGGCTGGTTTGGCGAACCCGCCATGAAAGCCATGCCCAACTTCGACGAAGAATTCATTTGCGATCCCAACGCCCCGTTCCATGGTTTCTCATCCTGGGACGACTTCTTCACACGGCAGTACCGACCCGGCATTCGACCAGTCGAATTCCCAGAAAACGACTCCATCATAGCCAACGCCTGCGAAGCGGGCCCCTTCCGCGTCGCCTACGATGTCAAAGCAAACGACGAGTTCTGGATAAAAAATGAGCCCTACTCGCTAAACCACATGCTTGCCAACGACGACTATGCGCCGCGATTCGAAGGCGGGACGGTGTATCAAGCTCTTCTCCACTCAAAAGCCTACCATCGCTGGCACAGTCCCGTCTCTGGCGTGATTAGGAAGGCATATGTAGTCCCCGGCGCATACTTTGCTGCGAATCCCATTCAAGGTTTCGATCCCTTAGGTCCTGATAGATCGCTAGCGTATATCACGCAAGTCAACACCCGCGCTGTCATCTTCATTGAAGTTGATAATCCTTCTATTGGTCTTATGTGTTTCCTGGCTGTGGGCATGTGCGAGTTCTCTTCTTGTGAAATTACGGTAGTGGAGGGTCAGAGGGTCATTAAGGGCGAGCAATTGGGGATGTTCCATTATGGTGGGAGTACGTATTGTCTGATATTTAGGCCGGAGACAAAGATTACTTTTTATTTGCAAGATGTGACGCCTGGGTTGGGAGCGCGGGATTGGCCTGTGAAATCGGCGTTGGCGTCTGTGGAAGGTGAAAGGGAGGCGCCTTGGGTATTAGTTGATGGATGTGAATCGGTAAAAATCATGGTGTTGTAGATGAGATACAGAAGTAGCTTCTTGGTTCTTTGTTGATGCATGAGAATGGGCAGGAGTCATTGGGTTCTAGATGAGACACAAACGTGTACGTTGAATGCACATGCGAGAACGCCGCCATCTCTTGATATCTGAGAGCCCGATAACGATGTCTTTGACAAAGGCCCGTTCACGATGACACTTTACGTGATGATTTACCCAGCGCTAGCTTCGCCTATGCAACACACAATACTATCATGGTCACATCGCTTGAAAGGCTATCCAGGGAAAGTTGGATGCGCAGTACCTTGACCACCATCGATCCATCTCTACTGATGAATGTGTTTTCCATCCCGAGTTGGACAGACACCAGATGTGGGAGCATGCTTGAAAAGAGGCCCGCTGGTGCCCTGCAGACTGAACCGTCTAACCAATTTCCAGCTGTTCTAATATATCGTAATATGATCACGAGCGTCCGAGACCACAAGTCCGAACTTTTTCGTTGGAAGATTTCATCACTACAACCCTGTGCGGCGCCGCCTGGGTTGATATTGACTTTGAATTCGTAGTCAGTGTATTCAGCTAATAGGTCGAAATGTGCGTATCTAGTCACCAACTGCTATTTGGCGGAGCAATCAACGAGGAGTGTTTTGTGTCGACAGCACGCCTCCGATATACAATGACCAGCCTGTGACTCCCGAATATATCCATGTCATAGGTCTCGACCCTATTCTTAGGACCTCTAATTCGACCATCGAGAGCTGACTGACTTAGTAGTGAAATTGCTACCAGCTCCACTCCGTCTGCTGGCAACCGAATTAATGTGGGAGACCCCGATTTCATGTCAACCCTGGATCTGGGGACCAACGTGCAAAGCGTCATAGGTCAGTCCGGAAGTCCATGTCCAGCATCTCGATAACCGATTACACATACGTTTGATGATGGCTTGGTTGCAAAGGAACAACAATCCTGCAGCGAGCCCACTCAAATGAACCACTTGCCGTACTCGTCCCTTCTACAACCCAATATTAAGCAGATACAATCACGGTCATTGCCCGGAGGTCGTGGGAGCTAGACAAGCGACATCAGCATCCGCTACGATAAATGGACTCCGCTCAACGGTCAAGCCATAGCAGCGTGCGTACTCATCTGAGTACAGCCCATTACCAGCAAGCACACAGATAAAGCATCACTACACTATGGAACATCCAATCAGCGATCTCGGCACCACGACGTCCCCACAGTCTTCTCCGCACACACTGGACTCAGTATGACCAGATGTTCCCTTATTTGCCACAGTGGGGTTTGTGATTGTCGATTGGTAGCGAAAACATGGGTCTCCATACATGGGCTAGTGAGAGCTGGTCGGCTGAGAGGGAGGAAGGCTGATGACCGTTTCTGACTCTAGCATTAGGCACGTGCCTCCATCCATACTCTACGATACGACGTTGTCCTGGGGTAAGTCTCTATGCAAAGTACAATCTGTCTCGATCTACGGAGTCAAAACTGACATTGACATAAACGATGATGACTCTGCGCTGCGTTCTAAGGGCGCGTAGTCACTTCACATAGATCTTTTTTCAAGCTGCGAGGTCCTAAAAACACCATGTCTAGCACCTTGAACCCAGCGTCCTGTCATCTACTAACCACCTTCGTGAGATCTCGCAGCTCCTTCTCCAACAATCTCTCGCATGCAAAATTCCTCAAACCATCACTCCTTCTCATTGAGAGGATTTCTAGGACCGAAGCTCGTGCATTCAGCACTATCCCCCAGTCAGTCACAGTGACCAAGTCAACCAACCACTCGATAAGATCCATCCATGGTCGATGCAGATGCGCTCGGAGATGACTACATACTATAGGTTGCTCACACATCATTCATCTCTCCTCCCTCCCTCCTCCCTCACAAAATCCACCCGCGACTTTCCACCACAATCATACCTTTCATCCCAATCCACTCTCCTACCCAGTCATTGATATACAAAACAACTCCTCCTCTACTCGGCCCCTCCCTCAAGACACTACACTACTCACTTTCCCCCAGCTGACAATGGCATGCATAATCTCTCTCATAGCGGAGGTCAAGCAGGTAGCCACTTACCCTCCCTGCTGGGGTCCGCACTACTTGGAGAAGATAGCCGATGCGTACAGAGTGTATAGTATACAAACACAAGCAGAAGAGCGCCACGCCGCCAGAAAGTAAACGCACATTGATCCCCCCACCACAACACAACACAGTGAAGAAAAGAGCTATAAAAAGTATAGTGGGATTGACGCTGTAGCCTTGGGTTTGCGTACCTGCAGGGATTCAGGACGGAGGCGTAGGTTGATTGTCAAGGAGGATGGTAGGATTATTTGGAATCATTGAAGTCTGCGGATACGATATTCGGTTGCAGCACAGGCTATGAGAAGAACGTTGCTGTGCATACTACGTTCCGTGTTAGCACCATGCCTTTCGTTGACTCTGATTGCGGTGATTGGCTCGATGACTGCTGGGATGGGCTCGATGGTAAAGTGGGGACACCACATTAGCACATGAAGTACCATCTCAATGGTAGGTATGACATCTCCGTGCGCATTGAGTTCATTCACCAGCAGTTTTCAGAAATCGATCGTGCCGTGCATTGCGCTCCCAGCCAAGGTTGAACGACTTTACAGATATCTGAGTCTATACAGATTTTAAACGTATACATATTGCAGTGCACAGATTACCTCCAAGACACAAGACACCCTCCAGTTCTACCGCCCTTCAATCCGAAAAAGCCCTCGCCCCCCTTCCCCTCCCCTCAAGTCGAAACCTCAACCACAAGCCCCCGATACCTCCCCCTCCCCACAACAAGAGAATAAAATAGACTGAAAACCACCCCCCACAATAGCAACGCTATAACTCATCTCCGCCGGCGTCGGGCCATAAACAGGCGGCCAACAGCTAAAAAACAGTATAACGACCAGATACACACACGCAAACATACTCACCGCCGTGCCGAACCAGCCTTTCACACCCCAGGGTCCCCAGCAGAGTATGCCTGTATTGACGTCTGTGATGATGGTGGAATCGTTGGCGAGGATGTCGTGATTAGGTTCGTGGATGTGCGCCTCGTAAGCGGCGCCAGAGGAGAAGGGCTATGCAGGCGAAATAGGTGCTGTGGAGGGTCCATGGACAAATATGCAGGAACACAATGGCTATCAGATGTACCCCAAGCTAGCAAGCAGCACCCTCGCTAGCCTTTCTTTGTAGTCCATCCCATATATCATTTACCTAGCTCTTTTGAACCCCTGACTGTAGCTACCGTGACACCCCGTTCCCTGAGACAAGACTGCCACACCAACGACCGGTGGTCCTCACGTGCTCCTCCGGCCCTTGTTCCGCGAGCACGCACAGTGCCAGTCCGATCCAGCACCCCCAACCCACGACCATACAACATCGTTCACCCACACAATGCAGACACCTCGACATCCAAGCACCCCCTCTCCTTCCCCTCCACAAACCCTCAAATCGCCTCCTCAGCCATATCCTGGTATATACCAAGCTCTTACACATCCTTCCTCCAGGTCTCCCTGAGCCAAACTCCAACAAGCTGCATCAGGCTGGTTCCAGCCCACAGTGCAGTGCTGCTCACCACGTAGAATTGAGCATTCTTCCAGCTAGGACAGAGCTGCCGTTCAAAGGAGTCCAGTGTAGCCAATGTGCCACGTAGATGCTTCAGTATCCACGCACTCCCTCTCCTTCCCATCCACAACCCCCAACATGATCCCCTCAACCATACCAATAATATATCCCAACCTCCCCCTCCCTCCCTCCCTCCCCTCCTCCCCGTATTTCCGAACCAAGCACCACTAACCCCCTCCACATCCACCCCTAACCCCCGGCACCATACTCTCACCACAAAGAACAAGTATACCACCAGCCTTAAGCCCTCCATACATCTCACATCTTACACCTCCACCTCCACCCCAAGCCCATAACATAACATACCCCATAACAAAATATACCCAGAACAGCTACTCACACCACTACCAGCCCAGCCCAACACGCCCTAGCTCCCCATCTATACATCCTCTTCCTCTTTAAACCCCCCCCTCCATATCCACATTCACATCCACCCCACCCCAGCAGTATAAATCTCAAGCTCCCTAGCTCCCCATCCATCCATCCATGCGTAGTATCTCTTCAAAGCCCTCGGGACTCGGGACTCGGGACACGGGACATCTTCGGCGGAGACGGTGGGGGATTCGAGGTTTGAGATTGAGGTTTGAGATGAGATGTTTAGCAGTGCGAGGTTCGGGTGCGGGTGTGGTGGGTGCGGAAGTGAGTGAGGACGTGTGAGGAGGTTAGTGCGTGTGTGTGTGTGAGGAGGTGAGTGCGGAGGTGAGTGGGGGCGTGTGTGCGCGTGGGAGAGGGGGTGCGTGAGTGAGTGTATAAGTGAGGACGTGAGTGGGTGCGGACGTGAGTGATAGATTGCGCGAAAGGTGGGGACGGAACGGGCGCGGCTGTTGGCGTGATTGTGGGTGTGGGGGGGAGATGGGTTTGAGTTGGGGGGGGGGGATGGGTTAGGGGTGAACAAGGGGAGGTTATAGGGTAAGGTGGGGTTGTAGGATTATAGGTGGGTTTGTGGGGGTATAAGGGGAGTTTAGGGCGCAGGGTTTGGGGTGGGGACGGTGGAACTACGAGGGTGAGGAGGGGGGTGTTTGGGGTTTTGGTTTAGGGGGATGGGGGAGAGTAGTAGGAAGATTATTGGGTATGTTGTAGCCGATTCATGCGTGATGATTACGTGTACGGCCTTCATGCCTCTTAGGCCATCAATCGAGGGGTCTCTGTCAAGACAATGGCAAGCTCGTAAGAAATAGATTTGGGGTTATGCAAAGTGCAAACTATACATCCAAACACCCCCGCTTTCCCTGTCATGTCGTGATGCGAACTTCTCGCATAGCTAACGCCCTGCTCTCGACGCATGATTTGAGCAGGACTTTCTATATCGGTCGTAGAGAGGCTGTTCTGCTTGCTAACTATGATACCAAGGTAGGTGATCTGTATTGTACTTGAAGTTGAATCATTATGTCGTAAGTGTCGTTGGATGTTAGTAGGTTGAAAGGGTTTGTCAGTCTTTGACTTGGGTGTGGAAGTGTTTAGGGTGAATTTGTTGTTTGGGTGAGGAGGGGATGTGCGTGATGTTTGGGTCTGGTGAGGTAGCTTGGTGTGTTGATGGAGGATGTATGATTGTTACTTCGAGTTCTGGGTGTTGTATAGTCGTTGAGAATGACATGGAGATCTGTTTCAGTGTATCAGCCGCTGGGGTGGATGCGAAGGCTGGTGAGGAAGGATGTCTTACCGCTGCTATCAGTGCAGTGATGACTAGCGTGAGACACATATGTCTACAGAGCTCATTCCAAGCCAGATGCACCGGACAGCCATCTTGTCCGAGCTAGTAGAGACTATACCAAAGAGACCACATCAATTAATGCACTTATCTTCATCCTTCCTCCGATTGACTAGCTGCCTCTCAACCATATCCTTTGACTGCCCATTCACAAGCGCCATGATAGTGACAGCCTGGAATGTAGTCCTCGCATCCGGATCCGTCCATGCCTCCAAGCGCCTCGCTTCTTCCATTAGATTCCCTTTCAGTACCTCAACATCTGTACTCTTGCCCTCGACGTTCTCCCATCCGGCATCAAGAAACTCGCACGCGGCTATACAGACTGCATACAGGAGGTAAAGGGTACAATGGGTTTCTACGCCTGTGTCGTAGCCGGACAGGAAAGAGGACATGTCGAGGATGTTATGGGTGGGGTGGATCCAGATCCAGTAGATGGAGATGAGATGTTTGATTAGACGGTGGTCTGAAAGGTCGGTACATCCGTAGCAGGCGCGGGTGCGGAGCGAAGATAGCGAGGTGTCTTGGGGACGGATGGGTGAGCTGGCAGTCGTCTGTGCACCTGCGTCACAGCTGGGTGGAGGGGACGAGGCTCTCAAACCTTCCATACTTGGCGGTGGTGACAAGGGTTCTTGCTTGAGAGAAATTGATCTGCTCATGTTGCCGCCTTCTTCTGCTGTTGAGTCAAACCAAGCTCTGAGAGATGATGCTGGTCCCATCGTACGTGCAATAGACGCTAGCCCCTCTTGATCATTCAGGTCATGGAGAGTGTTCCAGATCTGCCGATTTGCCGCGAGAGCATCGATGATTTGATTAGACGAGGCCTCGCGCTTTCGTAGACTGAGAATCTCGCCCTTCATTGCTTCTTTTGATGCTTTGGTACTGATCTCATACTTGCAGACGGAGAGATGGGTGTTGGTGCATTTGAAACATGGACTGAGACCATCACACTAGATTGTTGATTCAGCTAGAGTCCTCATAAAGCGTCATCGATCACGTGCAGGAGAATGAAATGATATATAGCCAGCTTACCTTGACTCGCTTCTCCCTACATGATGTGCAGGCATTTGCTACGGGTATGGAGTATCTACGGCGCTTCCTGAGTGTCCTGGTACGAGGGGTTCGTGGTGCTTCCCCTAGTACTGAAGCCGGGGAGGATGAACGGGAGGGCGAGTAGGAGTAGGGGTTGCTTTTAGACATGGACATTCTAGCTTACACATTGCAGTTTGGTGTGAAAGTGTGATGGAAGAGACCGGTGACGTGTGTGCCTACATGTTAGAGATATGGTGGCGTCAGTCATTGTTGAGGAGTTGAGGAGTTGATGCTACTATCTTGGCTAATTGCCGCTATCTTGGCCTTATCCACACCAACGGCGCTACCTGCCAAGGGTCCATTGGTCCCACCACGGGCTCCAATCGATGGCGAGGCTTGTCTGCACATGGTTGGTTCATCTCCTTGGCATCGCGAGTCTGTAGTGGCGGAACGAATGAGAAGCACGGTCAACACACGACCCCTCAGACCCTTGGACCCTTGGACCCTTGGACCCTGAGAACGCAAGGCATCAAGACTAAAAAACCCTGAGCTGCTGCAATCCGCGGACCCTGAAACCCTGGAACCCTGGAACTATGGATTGGCATGAATTCTTCTCAATCGCACTATGGTTGGTGCCGGTAGAGCAAATCGTTCGACAGTTGCAAAGGATACCTTACCTTATGTACTGCAGCACGGCCTCTAGTGTGTCATGATCCATGATCCATGATCCATGATCCATGATCCATGATCCATGATCCATGATCCATGATCCATGATTAATGATCAAAACGTCGCATGAAGAGCTGCTCCCACATTATTCAGATAACGGGCGCGAATACCTAATCCGCAACCCGGTCAAATATCCAAGGTGCCGAAGGGGTCGACTTGTTGTGCGTCATACTCTGCATATTCTGATGAAATTAACTCACCAGTGACGGTCTTTACGCGTCCCAATTCACACCAGCATATTGATATGCACCAACGGACATGGTGCCTCGACAGAAGTGGACGAAGGCTTGCAAGGAAAAAACGTTCGACGCGCGACGGGAATACAAATAAACGCACGGTCCAATATAGCGTCATCACGTGACTCGCTTACACAGAGGTCTGCCCGCCTACACGGCCTGGGCTTCGACGATCTTTCAACCGACTCGGGGCCCCACCAAGCCGCACACTCATCCACACTTCACTCTCTCTCTCCACAAATCACGATGCGACAATCTCCCACGAGGCTTACTGTTAAGCTCTACCAACCTTCACAGAGGGACCCCGCACCCTCACCCTTTGCCTGCGATACCAACCTTGCTCGTCAAGAACAGGGAAAAGTCCATTGGTATCCGGGCCAAGTGCCCCCCAAGCGAGGCCCGTAAGCGAGGTGAAAAGGTTGTTTGGTAACCGGGTTAGGGAGTCGCTAGGGCGGCTTAGGGCTCTAACGGCCCGAGATCGTTGCGGGGTCGCTTGAACCCTTCTTTGCTCTCGACGAGTTTTCTGGTCTTCGTGTTAGCTTGACCCTCCATAGTCCACATGAATCTCTCCAAGAATGTTCTTGGTGGGGTAATCGGGCATTCGAGTCGGATTTCCACTTGCGAATGAGAGGTCAGATATGTCCACTAAAGAGGAAGGTCATGGTCTCAATCTATTCATGGTTTGCCAACCTTTGTAAACCCCTCGCACCGTTAGCCACCCATCCTTCCCCGCCATCCTGATATCTCCCTTCTTCCACCTTCCCAGCTAGCGTAGGCATCCTCGCAGCCCGCCGCCTCAAGGTTCCATATTCAGATGGCATAAGCAGCCAATCTGACACCATCGGCAGCCACTCTCTCCACAGCTCCACCCATATGATACTCCTATAATGCCATGTCAAACCCTTCGAGGAACGGCGCCGCGGTGTTCCCGTCCCTTCAGCCGCTCTTTCTGCGAAGATCGTAGCGCGTTGTGCTGGAACTATCATTTATGGCACATACCGTGATGCTAGCCTCGAAGAGGGCTTTTGCGGCGTTCTGCTAGGCGGCTGGCGCTAGAATAAGTCTGGGATTGTGTAGGCTCTGATCAAAAGATTCTTAGTAGGCTGGGGTTGTAGGAGGGTAGAATGCAAGGTCGCTGTAGGAGTGTCTACCCGGGGCGTGTAGATGCCGTTGAGAGGGTTGAAGGGGCCTTCGGTTCAAGAGCGTGAACACTGATGGTGGGGTCGGTAGCTTTGCTAGTTGTATTAGGGCCGGCTTACCAATGGGGTAGATGTCATGGGTGCTGGTCTGTTTTCGGCGTCAGTAGATGTTGGAGCTTATGTTTTGGAATGTCTCACGTCAAGGGGACCTCTTTGAGGGTTGTTGATAGCAGTCGAGCTACCAGAGTCGTGTTTGACAAGATTATACGGATCAGGTCTTAAAGCTGTGACTCTGTCAATACGATTACTGAACTGGATGGCATGTTGCGCCAAAGGACGTGATAAGATAGATCGTCAAAAGCCCCATAGATCTAACTACATCGACATAAGGCCTTTGCGGTGGTTTGTGAGAAGTCAATCATAATGACGTTGCCTGTGAATGTAGGAGTGAGATCTTTAGTCAAGGCACACGACCCAGAGGCTGCTTTCCGGCCGATGCTGATGTGATGTATGCGTTGATGGAAGGTTGGTGTTGTGAGTGGCCTGCACGCCAAGGATTACTAAGCCTTGGCACATTGATGCTGAGTCATCACCACTGTACATACTGTTGATAGATCGCGCATGTAGCACTTAGCATCTAACAAGCAAGTATTCTACCCTTATTCTGAAAGTTGGCATCTCGGTTAGTGTCATTAAGCGAGTAGAGGGCGTATTGAAGAGCTGAGCAAGCATTGCTATGAAGATGGAGGAAGGGATGCACAGATGCCTGCTATATCGACGCACGAGAATGGAATGATGAGCGGTTATTGGGAGGTCCTATCCAGAGTTCATTCTAGGTGGACATGCTGAAAGACGTGAACTTCAAGAGCTGGCTGTTGGGATAAAGACACTCATACCTTCATTCATACCAATAGTTGAGAACAGGCTTCTCCAGTGCTAATGGGCCAGATCTATATATGTTTCATCTCCATATTACTCTGCCAGCTACCGCTGTGAGCCTCGCTTCGTAGAGTACCATGAACAGGGCTTGAGACATGTAACAACCATGATGCACCGCTACGTAGTGTTTTCGACGCGCTGTACCTCCGATGAAACTGCCTTGGGTTCGGGAAGTTCCCCGAGAGCCGACATGGCTGGTTTACATTGCATAAGGCAATACCGAGAGGTTGAAGAAGCTATGAAACGGCCTTCCAATTGTAGGTACATGTGGCAATGACAGTGAAGTTTGATGAGGGCAGGAAGGACCCTGCAGTAGCTTTACTAGTGCTGTCAATATTCTCCAATGCACGACACCCAAGGGTCCGTGGAGGCAGATGGTCAAGCTAAATCCATACAGCCCAATGTCTTTGGATGCGATTGGTGCGTACAGTGACTTGTGTACAAGCATATGAGAGAGTCCGTTCGGGGCTGAGACGCTGATACACCCTTTCAGCATTTTTCCGTGTGGACAGCCATGGCGCGAATGGTAGACATCGAAACCCTGTCCATATGGCCCCGTCCAGTTACCGGCTGGGATTTTCCAAGGAGTGCCAATGGAGACCGACGTAAAAGGGCCCTTGGCGATATGTAGCCAACATTAGCGAAATTGGTCTCAATCGGGCGAGTTGGCCTGACCTAGGCCTAGCTCCGATCGCCACTCAATCGAGCTCGGTGAAACACTGCTCTAGGCGAGTCAGAGATCAGCTACCAAGCTTTGTGTCGCACATGAAACGAAGTTTCGTGGCGTAGCCCTAACGTGGGGGCGCACCGCCGCAGATGGATTTATAGTAACGTATGACATCGCGGTCTACCCCTCAACGTAGGATTACATTGCAGGTTCGTAGGAACATGTAGCAGATTTCTGGTTCTGGACGTCTCATGGTCACCGAATGATAGCCAGGTGCCGCGAAGTATGAAACGTCCCATCCTTACATGTAGGATCATTAGGAATATGGCTGTTCCGACTAGTTGAAGCTGATTACCATGCTTCTTCGATGTCTGTCCCAGCCACAGCTAGGAAGGTCATCGGTCTGTGGGTCTAGTAAATGTCCGCAAGTCCGATGACTAGTACGAGACCTCAAGTCTTCTCCAAACCCATGAATAACATAGCCCTAATGATGAATTGCCAGGAGACTTAGCTGCTTCGGCTGATTGTATACGAGCATTGCGGGGTTTGCACATAAGTGCGCCTTACAGACCACATTGAGCGACATCAGATAGTTGATAGCGATCATACCATACCCTTACACCAGATCGATCGAAGCCATTGAGGAGACTATCGATAGATACGGAATTTCCCTGGAGCACAGCCCATAACCCTGGGGTCTCTTATCGGATCGTTGGAGTTGAAGGCCAATTATATGGAGTGTTTGAAGTGTTTAACCGTAGAAGGGTCGTCTTGGCGAGTGGCTGTGTGTTACGCATCACGCGAAGGAGGTGTTTCAAGATCCTTCATGGGATCCACGCGGATGATGCTCTGGAATCGCATAGTCCTTATTGAGTCCCAGGCGACTTCATGCTCAGATTAGTGAAACCCGGGCAGCTCTTGATATGGATGCCTCGCGCAAGCTTTGCCCTGTTCATTCATCTTTCATTTCGCGATCCGGCGAGGCCGACACCAGGCTGCACGTACCTGAGACAACGCTTTCCCTACCCCCACATCTGAGACCCCCACATCTGAGAAAACTATGCCTTGAGAAGTCTACTACATGGTGATCCAACGTCTAGCAATTCAGAAATAACCTTGACATTGTAGCTTTCCTGGTGCAGACTAAATACCTTACTGCGGAGGTAAGATGTTCCATGTAGGTCGAGTGACCCGCGTCTGAAAAGCGGACATAGGCTCGGTCGGGGAAAGCCAGTATGCATGAACGTGCCCCACGGGGCTACTGAGGTTGAGCCCCGAAGGCTAAAGTGGCACCCATCCCCCTAGTGTGTATATTCGTAATTTTGACAACCGTCGCTTCGACGCTACCCATGATGCTTGTTCAGAGTCTGACCATTGGTCCACATAACTGGGAGTTCGTGATATCTGCGCATGATGGATCAATCGAGATAATCCTCTTTGCACCAAGGGCAAAGCTCCCTGTTAAGGTTGCCGCGTAGTGAGACAACTTTCGTGGGAATCTCGCAGATGTGAATGTGTTCACGGCTCTTAACGATATGGGATGTGGAAGCAAGGCTAATCTGGAATTCGACAACGGGCGTAACGGTCAACCTCTGTAGCCTTCTATGCTCCTGGGTGGAGAGTGGCCCCCGCAGGCTCGGAGGCTGGGTCGTAGAAGGTCTTGTAATGGAACCTTTGCGCAACGTAGGTGTGAAGATAGCGAAAGTCCATATAATAGTACAGATAGTACAGAATATTTTGCCTCCCAACGTTTCCGTTACTTACTTCCAAATTAGTACAAAGGATAGTCGGAACAAATGTACTCGTAAAGCTTCAAATCATACTGGAGCTCATCCCAAAATCCTCAATCCACATATTGTTGCTTACAGGATGCTCGGCAACAGCATACTGATTTCGATAGCTCCACCATTCATCATTGGTAGCGGGTATCATTTCTTGCATATAGTCTTGGTTGTAGTACACCTCTGACTGCCACTCATCGATCCTCTGTTGAGGGTCAATCATTGTAAATTCTGGTGTGGGGCCGTTCTCCATGTTGATAGTCGGGCCTTGGAGTGTGGGTTCTACGGATTCAAAATTATGAAGGAGATGCTCATCCAGCTTCGTGGCCAAAATCCTCAAGATTTCGCGGTTGCGCTCTCTACTGCTGACGTTCGGAGCTCCGAAGACGTGGTCCAAGACGGCTTCTACGCGATCGGCTCGTTGCATTTGCGGATTGCGATAGACCTCTATCAGGAGGAAAACGCTGGTATGGTAACGTTGGTACGCTCCCGCATACCATGACCATGGCGCAAGGTAGGGAGAAGTGTCCAATTTGGCCGCGCTTTCGCACACGATGAGCGATGAATGCACCAGGCTGTTCAATTTGTATCAGTAGGCAAGTTCATTATCAAAAGCGATCAGTTCACTTTAGGGTACAGATTCAAGCTTACGTGTCTTGAAGCTCATGCTGAGGTGCTGTAACATTATCCTCCCGAAGATGCCTATGTAGTAGCATTGCGTAGAATTTTGCAGTCAAGAGGCGTCCAACTACTTTAGCGCAATGTTGTAAGGGGATGCTTTCGTCAATGTGGTTGAGGTATTTTTCTTCGATTGAAAGCTTCCTTTTATCAAGCCAACGTCTTACAGACTTCAGATCTGTCTTCTGATTGTCGATTTGTACCCTTTTTCTATAGATCGATCTATGCACCAGATTGCATTCATATCTAATCAAGGTAAATGTTGCGTCCGTCCAGCGCTCACTGAAGGGATGTAGATCGTTCAGGGTGTCCAACGCGATGTCATCGACGTTCGAAGGTAGTGGTGTGTTAGATTCACCGTCTCTGATGATTGGTTGATGACCCTGTGCTTCGGCTGTACGAACATCGAGAAAGCATATCTGGTACTTGGCGTTCGATGGAGCTGATGGCCGCGCCTTTCGTCTCTCGATGAAGGTCTGCGCACTCTGCAAGTCGAATAAGCGCACCGATGAGAATAGTGTGTGATCTCGATATCTCCGCACGACATTGAGGGATCTATACGATATCAGCTACAACGATCGTACAATGGTGACTTGACACACCATGTAAATGGTAAAAGCTTGCAATGTCTGCAATTTGACGGACTTCATGTAGTTAGCTTCAATCAAGGCTTTCTCGGTAGCGACCTTGAGTTTGCCGACCAGCTCATTCTGCTTCGCGATGCCAAGCTGCAACTGGGACTGCATCGGCGACAGACTGACTGCGGCCGCCATACAGATAGCAAGCAGTAATGCTCTAAAGGACGCAGGGGACGACTCCAGCGATGGTGAAGACGATGAAAGGTTGAAGCACTCCGTGTCGAAGCTAGGTTTGTGGATAAGGTGAGCAAGGGGATCCACGGCAGCATAGTATTGATGGTAAAGTATGTGGATCTCTTCTCGTGATGGGAAGAAGTTGCCCCATCCCGGTGGACATTGCGACGCAGACAGTAGGAGACCACTTGGGGGTGCCAACGTGGAGTGGTGCCAGCTTGCGTAGTGATCGGACTGCAGCTGGGGGTAATAGGAGAGCGGGTCATTGAAGATTCCTGGTGCTGGCTGGGGCCCGTACGGCGAATTTGTTTCGTTATCCTGTGACAAGACGCTTACAATCTGCACAATGTCTTATCAGTACTTGGATAAGGGTTAGGAATAGAGAACTTAGTAATAGAATAAGGGAAGATGGGGAAACTTACTTTACTGGTCACAGCTGGCCGGGAAAGGCCAGCTATACGTTGCGTGATCCTTAGCTTACCAATTTGCAGTCCTGGAGCTAGGATATGGTCATCTGTGTTAGCGTCACGTAGTTCATTGATTCCTAGCTGGCGATCAATTCCATTTTCCGATGCAGTAGGCGTCAAGGTTGCTCGTTGGTCAGATCGTATCTGAGGAATGGGACTGTTAGGAGTGTGCGTCAAATCCTTCCGGATTCCACTTGGCCGTGGTGCGGAGGGTCTCTGCGCTTCTGGCGACGGAGTTGATGGCCAGTCAGGATATGGAAGATAAACGCAACTTCTGGAGAACCGACTACAGTTTTGACATGGCTGTGACCTGCTGCATCTCATTTTCCGCCTTCTGCATTCGAGACATGATTTAATGGCTCGGCCTCGGTGACTGTACTGGTACTGCTCCGAGCTTCTGGAATGGCCGGTTGATCCGCCCATGGCTGCGTCCGATGGATGTAGCGCGGTGTTGTTCTCGATGTTTATTTAACAAGGTAATTGCTCTCTTAAGTGAAGACTCAAAATGCGAAAATTCGACGGTTATATGATGGTGGTTCTCTGGCCATAACGTCCCCTGAAACCCCACCACCCACGCCGCAGTACAACGAAGCTCATTAAGGGCCCATTCCTCGGCTGATGTACCACGACTGATAGTGCTTCGCCTCGGTTGGTATTGCAAGCACTTGCAAATTCCTGTTAGGGCATTCACACCGCCCCGATTCGATGTTGAGAAGGACCAGCCATGACTTGCATGAATTAGGCATAATCTCATGCATAGCTGGAAGATTATGAATGTTTGGTATGGTGATGAGTCGCTGTAAGAGCCCAATGGTTTGCATGACTACGCCGTGAAAAGCGGTCAACTAGCCTTTTGGAGACGACTCCGACGAATTCGAGCATTCGACGTTTATTCTAGGCTCTCGGCATTTAGGCGAAAGCGGTCAGCTCGTCAGTCCCACCATGTACTATAGTGTATACAGCATACTCGTAATTGGGTAATTCAACAAGGCGCCAGCCGAGGCAATTGAAATCTCGTTCTCTCTCCACCTCGTAAATGCAATGATGATTGAAACCCTAAGGTAGGGCTGAGACGCCAAGTACCTCATTTTCCAAGTCAGGTAGGTTAGCGTGAACTTAAGAAACGTCTCCAGGTGATAGGTCCAACGGCCAACAGAGGAAGCTATCGAGATACACCGCCTCGTCCATCGAAGCACACTTGGTACCTCTGCCACCAACAAACGCGATATTGCCAAACAATCGTTTCCGTCGAGCCTATTGTTACTCTACGTGTCCATTGTCGAAGCTTTACCGAGCCTCTTCGCGATACGTATACCTACATCGCTTGCGACGGCGCATTTGACTCGTTGAGTCAAAAGCGCCATCTTGGCAATACGTAACCAAGGCGGGCAGGGCCCACATATTTCGCACGGAACATTTCCGATCTGAGAATCCCTTGCCGAGCCTGTGGCTCGGATGGGGCTTGCCTTTTGGGATCCTCCAGACCAATTGAATTAGATGTCGTTCGGCGATAGCGGAAAACCTAAATCTAGCCCCAGGAGGGGTGCCTTAATACTGCAGCATTGAGTTCCAATGAATGTCAAAGTCAGGAATGGGACGCCTGACAGTCCTTCAATGAAAAGGGTCTACATGTATAGCCGGCGCTCTTCCGTCAATCTCCATTGATATCATCGATCGAAGGTTCAGCCCCCAAACCTTCGACCATGTATTCTTCCCGCCGTTGGAACGTACCTAACGTACAAAGGTACGGGCCGCACTTCTTCGCAACGGTTTCCGTATATAGCACAGTCCACCGGTAGGTGCCGTTTTGTGCACACCGTTTTCAGCTGCTCCAAACAACCTACTTCAGCCATGCGAACAAACGGTGACTACGACATTAGTCAGTGACGTGCAATTGCGACGCTAGGATGCAATGGTTCAATCCCACTCTACTCAGGACGGCGTCGAGAACACTTCCCCACAATCGCCGACGAGGGATTTGGACGCATGTCTCCACACCGCCCCCACTCCCACAACTAACGCTATCATCTGCCCAGCCGATCCAATACCTACGATGTCTTCTGTAAGTTGAGTCGAACACCTGATCAAGATGTTGCAGCTTGTTACTTGACAGTCTACACAATTTCAACGACCCTGTGTTTCAACAATGTATCTCAAGACGCTCTCGGTTAGCAGAGCAAACCATTGTCTTGATGGATGTACTTGCCCATCTGAGTCTAGCGCACATTGACATGGATCCAGAACTTGGGGACAGACTCGTCTTGCTTCGAACTTTCCTGACGAGCGATAGAAACCACTGAGTTTGAGAGCAATAGCGACTTCAGATCTTTTTCGAGTCTTCAGTACTATTCTACTCTGAACTTTTGGTGAGACCATCTACGTCTCGTACCATGTTTTCACATTACATGAGGACTCAATCTTCGCACTCTTGGCAGAACCTCATTGATTGCGCCCTGCGACGGATAAATGTTTGAATGACCGGAAGCCAACGACGTGATGCAGCAGGCCCAGAAGAGTTGTTCGGCTCTTGGATGCTTCCTGCAGCACAATGCTTGTCGGGGATTCAATAATGTTCTTTTACCCTTATACATGCCGTCAGCTTGACCACTGCAGCCCCTTCGCTAGGGAAAGCCGCAATAAGCCTCAGCGACCGGGTATCCCAAATCTTGTGGAGGTGAATCTCTGCAAATTGTGATCGAGGAACGATCGGTGGCCGAGGATCTCGCGGTAGCAGCGGGTGCCTATTTTGAAAAGCTGTCTGCTAATGCAAAGTGAACAATGATTTGACCGCATGTCGAAGGAGGCCGAGGAAGCTCATTGCCGGCTCCGAGAAACGACTACAGACCGGATGAGAGTGCTTCTTACCCACATCAGCGGCAGTCTGACCTTGGCAATCCTTCTCCGTAGTGAAACCGCTCAACTCTTATTTCTGTCTATTTTCGGTCTTCCAGATTCGCATCAATCATTAAGCACGTCTTCACTCGACAAACCAGGCATTTTCACTCCCTCATAAGAACCTTCGAGCAGGTTTCGTGGCAGCCTTCAGGATTTCCTTTCATGGCAGATATTACACTCCATTCAGCTGGATATCCCTTATCTCCTAGACTCGCTACTTGGTTGTGTAGGGCCAGCGTAGACTCACCTGCTGCCTTCCCAACTTGCGTCGTTCGGGAAATGTGTGTTTCGTATTTATTTGTGCGTCAACAGCTGGCGGCGACTGGCTGCGATGGTTCTGGATGCTGGCTCGCGTCTGGACTCATCGAAGTAGACGTATTACCCAAAGGAAGGATACTGGTACCCAGAGGCAGGCAATGAGAAAAGTCCTCGTCTGGATCGTTGAAGAATTGCGGGAAAATTTGAGTCATGGCTCAGTATGAAGAGTTGTCGTCGTCGGTATGCTGATTGTTCCTAACATAAATGTTGACTCTAGTGTTATCAAACTCGGTGCAAATCAACACAGGATAGACTCTGTGTGCAGTCTACATGTCTCAGGCAAAATCATTAATCTCTAGCCAAGTGCGATTGTGCCACTGGACAACAAAATAGAGAGGTTATGGCATCGATCATTTGCATCTGGTGTTGCAACCAGGTTTCGAGCAAGGCGTTGACTCATGCAGTGGGCAATTTTTAGAGCTACGTCCAGGTAATACCTCGATCGTCCTTCGCAGACAGCTCGATCGACTCAGCTTCCACGATCCAGCTTCCGCGATCCAGTCTCCGCGGCCAGAATGGCACACGTCACCCGGTTCCGGTCTTTGACGTGTGGAGACTCTGACATCACACGGAGACTGTAAGACTGTCCTCGCCCGGCGGAACAAAGAGTCGTGTGATCAATCCCTGATGCAGATCAACGCAGGCGATCCTTGACCATGAAAGATTCCCGCTGCCTTCCTTTGGGTCTAAGGTTTCGGATAAGGGACAAGCCTGGGCCCGGATGAATGTGCTCCGCGCGACCCGTAGACCAGTGAATAATTGGTAGGGAAAGCACCTGTTCAACATCTTGGCATGGCTTTCTCTCAGAGCAGCATTCAGTACACTGAATTGCCCATGTTGTAGAGAAGACTGATCACTGATCGGGTACCCAGCCACAGGAATCTTGGCGCACGTCTTTGTTCAATCAAAGCCTTCTTCGAGCTCCAATCAAGAAACATGATTGCGAGGTTTTTAGGTCTTCTCAAGGCTCTAAAGACTTTGATTCTTTGCTATATTGCCAGGCAGTCTTGCTATCGGCTTTTGCTGATCTCTGCTATACCTCATAGTGAGGCCTTTGCCACTGTCGCAGTGTTGTGGATCGATTATGAACAACACTAGCCGATGACGAATGCGCGTAAACGAATAATTAACTGACAAAAGCTGAGATCTGAAGGATATCTTCGATCTCTATCGCTCCAGGTCTGTCCCCTGCATAGAGTGAAGACCATGAACGAGGACCGTTGCCGTTGTAGGGGGTTGAAGATCTTGTCTGCATCGGTGCAAGTTCTCGGCCCTGGGTTACACAAGTCTGTCGGTAAATCGATCGTCAGGCGCAACTGTTAGGAGCACGGCGTTCAACGCATGCTAATCCGAATTTTGGTTATGAATTTTTCCGCTCCTGCACCTACCGAAGACATTGACCTGCAATACAGATCTACACTCGACGATTCCGAGGATCCACCGTTCTCTACGTCCAAGTCGCTGCTACAGCTCTGGCATAGACACTAAGCCAGTGTTGAGAGTGCCCACAGTAACATCTATGGCCGAGTTCGGCATTTCTGCACCAAAGTACCGCGGCGAAGGGTGGAATATGGGAAGTATATTTCGTTCTTAGCGTTGTTATACATTATCCACCTACTCAGTAAAAAAGTATTCAACGCCGCGAAAGTGACAAATGGTCGAAAAACTCCAACACACTCATGGCCATGTGCAACTGCGGAGGAAATATCTAATTCTGATCTCCCATCAATGACTCCTCATCACCATACTTGTGAAGAGCAGGTCTAGACGTCGGTCTTGTCGTAACGTTGCTGGCTGAGCGCTCCTTCCTACCGCTTTGTTGCACTGGACCCACTTCCACGTGGTGGACTTCGTACTTAAGGTCCGCAGACTACCCACGTCATTCTTCAATTCTTTACACAACACTGAAAACGTTACTGCTGTCCTTTATAGCACATCATGGGTCAACTTGCATCACAAAGTTTAGAAAGCGAAGCGTCTTCCCTGCAATCGAGCATCTTATACAAAAACGGCCTTTGCGTCGACCAGGGTGGCCATGTAAGATGGCGGAACAGTAATCCCAGACATCCTCGCAACTGGAATGTCGCGATAAAAATGTACAATACTATCATCATCCTTTGTTTAGAATTCGTTACGTGGGTTTATCACTTCCGCTTTGACGGCTCACACTGACGGGTGTCAACAGTTCTGCTGTCAGCACTGGTGGAGTAAGTCTGTCTATGTGTTTTCGAAATATGCTTAAATTAATTAGAGGCAATAGACCTCCGCAGCTGTACAATATCGAATCGACTATCATTGCACCTTGGCAAATTCCGTATTTATGTTCACGTCCATGTATGTGTCAATGACCCCCTCCCGACCTACAGCTCTCTACTAACGCAGCCAAATATGCAGGTATCTCATCGGCCAAGGCATTGGCGGGATATTCTTCCCTCCATTCTCGGAGTGTTTTGGGCGCAGAAGCCTCTACGTAACATCGACGCTGGGCTACTGTGTATTCTCGGCTGTCGTTGCTGCTGTACCAAGTGTAGCAGCTGTATTCATTGCTCGCTTTATAATGGGACTTCTATCAGCTGTACCATCAGCTGTCATAGCTGGAAGCATAGATGATATGTTCAACATGCGGTGTCGGGTATGGGTCCTTTTTACTTGGGTGCTATTAGGAAGCGTTGGTCTCGGAATCGGGCCTATCTTGAGCACTTATGTGACTCAACATCTTGGATGGTCGGGTCCCACGTCACAAAACATGTTGTATGACTTCATCGCTGACAGTATTCTCAGGCGCTGGGTCTTCTACATCGCGGCCATCATTACCGGCATCCTATTCCTCCTTTGTCTCCCTCTCAGCGAAAGCCGTTCCAGTCTTGTCCTCGAGCACGAAGTGGCCAAAATCCGCCGGACTATGCCCTCCTGCATCTTCAAGACCTCAAACCCGGATCATACGCCAGACTGGAGCACCCTTATCCGCTGTACTCTGATCCGTCCGCTGCGCCTACTCTTCAGCGAACCAATCATCGTTCTAGTAGCCATCATGGGTGCCGCGTCCTGTAGCGTATGGTATATGTTCGCCGACGCCCTCCTCGTCACGTTCCAAGGCTACGGCTGGTCACAGGCACAAGCATCTCTGTCCTTCATCCCTATATCTGTTGGCTGTCTATGTGGCTTCTTACCTCGTATCTACGACTACCACAAAGTTGGACTACGCCAGCGCCAGCACCAAACTACAACCCCAGAAAGCGTGCTTTTCGGCTTCGCTATCGCGGCTCCGGCTCTGGCAATTGGGCTGTGGTGGTTTGCGTGGACTGTGCCTCCCGTGTCGGACATTCATTTCATGGTTCCTATGGCTGCATTAGTACTCACTGGCTTTGCTCTCAACGAGTTCACCTATACCCTAACGTCGTATCTGGCCGAGAGTTACACTATGTACGCTGCGTCTGGCTTTGCGGGTTTGCTACTAGCTCGGTCATCCATCTGCGCTGCAGTCCTACCATTCACGCACGATATGTACGCAAGCCTCGGTCCCAACTATGCAACTACGATTCTCGCTGGGACTGCTACTACATTTTGCATCGCACCATGGCTGTTCTTCAGATACGGCAAGAGCATCCGTGAGAGGAGCACTTTCGCAAAGTACAGCCTCGAAACCTACCGACAACATCAGATAGATCATGATGTTGTTGACGTGAGCGAAGAAGCGCCTACGGCAATAGCTGGTGATTTTGTGTGCACATCTCCGCGCCCCGGGTTTGATGTGGAGAGATGGTTCTGGGGACAGGACGGGCCACGCACCAGTATTCACATTAAATAAGGGCCCGCTACCCGATGAGTCGGGCGTGTCATGTAGCATCAAAGAGATGGAGCAAAAACAATCAGATCAAACGAATGATAAGATGAGGAAGATCACAAGGAACGCCTAATAAGAGTATTTGCTTTGGCGTTCTTGGCCTCCTGGGATTAGACGGATGAATATTAGTGCTAGTATCTGCTTCTTGTCACATGTTAAGGGACTCGTAAATACACCATTCAACATCCCAGTTCATTTCACGAGGCTTTCCTCCTATCGTACATCGTTCCGCGTTGCATTGTCTGATGCAACATTCTCATTTATTGAACTCCACAGCAACATGAGAGTTGAAACATCTGGAAGCCCGATACGGTCCTGCAAAGGTCACTCTCTTCCAAATCAACCAAATGAGCTCGGATCATCAGTCATAGCCACTAACACAGTCAGCCAGAGAAAACGACACAACACCCTAGCACTGTCTAAATCGCTCAGTGCCTATCTTCCCATCCACTATCTCCCTTCATACCTGTGCGGAGTATACCTACAAAGGATGAGGTACTCACCACCTCACTACCTTACCACATCATCACCTCGCCTCGCCTTCCACGCTCCCAAATCTACCCCAAAATCACCACCATCAACATCAACCCCGCACACATCATCGCCATCCACCACCCACCTACCCACCCAAACTCAACCCAACTCAGACTTCCAATAATCCACGTTCCCAGCCCGAATACATCCCCACCACCAAACCTCTCGAAACCTCTCGAAACATCCACCTCTGATCCCTACGATAATGTAAACCAGCCTTCAACTCAACTCAACACCGTCACCAATACCGACTCCACTCCAATACCTTGAACCCCACGCCCACGTCTATATCTCCTCTCGAAACGGCGCATGGGACAGTGCAAGTTGATACGATGTGCTGAGCGTTCTTTGTGCATCACTCACATTACGAACTAAATCTTCTCAACTACTCCACTGTACCCCTCTCCTTTTGATATGCTGATAACGGCACTTAGCTCCAGTGTCTGTCGCACTATGGAAATTGAAGACTTTAACGCACGCTATTATAGCTTAGTGTTGGGGTTTTGTTGTTAAGAGGGTGGGAGGGGGAGTGGAAGTGGGAGTGGTGGTTTGATGGACGGGGAAGCGGATGGGCTGGGAGGGTGGATGGGATGGGGGGAAAAGGACGAGGGGTGGGAAGAGGGGTAGGGGATGGGTGTGTGTGGGGGGGGAGATGGTGGTGAGGGTTGGGATGGGGAATGGTGGGAAAGGGGGGAAAGGGAGGGTGTGGGTAGGGAAGGGAGAGGGATGCGGTGGGTATAATCATAGAGAAGGTAGCTAGAGAAGACTGAATAGCATGTCAATTCATACAACTTGTCCCGCCCTACCGTGATCACTTCCTAGTGCGGGAAGCAACCACCACATCCCGTCCGGAAACGATAATAATACCTAAAGGGACTATCGCCTACCGTCTCCCGTCCAAAACATCGTGTCGGTGCTGACGCTCAAAAAGGGAGGTATAAGGTTCTGTGACTAGAGATGTTGTAGTATGAGGTAGGATCTGTCAATTTTGGCGGAGTATGTTTGGATCTTGGGGATGGGGGGTTCGTGGGCTTCATTTTGTTGGTGGATGGACGAGATAGCGGTATGCTTGGGAGAGATTAAGTATTGAAGCTACCTAGAGATGTCTGGATAAGGATAAGAGACGAGTCTTGAAGGAGATTTAGAAGAGTCAAAGGGCTTAGCTGAAGCTAGCATTTATGGTTCGGAATCAGTTCGTGAACGGAAGGTTGGTGGAGAGGGTGGTGATGATGTGAGTATACAACAATTGCGTTATCCACTCCGTAGTCATGGGTCCAAGAGCACAAATAGCATGAGTGAAGCTCAAAGCAGGAAGATACCTTTTCACTTTGGATGCGGAACCCATGAACTCTTGTTGACACTGGAGCAGCGATGTGGACATATGATATTAACAAGTTCGATACGAAGTGAATTCTCAACATCAACACTATCACAAACCACACATTATGAACAGATGCCATATACCGACCATGTGCAGTTTCTGGTTAGATTCCACCCCTGATTCTCATGCCATACTCAAAAACAGCTTCAACATCGCCGGATAATTTGGCGTTCCCAGCCCAGTCACGGGATCCCATCCCTTAGAAACCTTGAAGCCATTGGTGCCGCAGCCGGGATTGCTGCCAACTGTGATGTCGTGGAGAACTCCAGGATTGGCGTACTACAACACAAGTCAGTAAGGGCTCTGACCGTCGATGAATATATGCCACTTACCAATGTCGGGTTCACAAAACCAACAGTGCTCTTCCCAACCGCAATCCTCTCCTCGTTAATTCGGTTCAAGATAGCGGCAAAAACAGGCGTAGAAGCTGAGGTGCCCCCAATGAGCGTAGCCGCACCCATGTTATAAATCGCAATGTTGTCACCAACAGCCGAAACATCAGGGTATCCACGGCCATTAATGTTGTAGATGCCCCCATTAGCACCGAAAGAATTATTATTAGTGCTTGAATAGTATGGGTATTGAGTGCCAGCAGTCTTGAAGTAAGCGGCTACAGCAGACGCTTGATAGCTTGGGATGGCGTAGATATTAGAGAAGCCTCCGCCGGACGGGAAGCGCGTCACTGCGACTTCCTGATCTTTAGTCGCGTCAGCGCCAGCAGGGAGGTATGTAGCTCCAGCTGTGGTGAGATATGGGCACGTAGCAGGGAAGTCAGGCGAAAAGATTTGACCGGTGCCGAGACAGCCGTCAGCATTATCGTCACCTGCGGGGCCAGCGACGCCAGAGTCGCCAGATGCAACCACGATAGAGACACCTTGCATGCCGAGCTTCATGTACTCGTTGCACTGGCGTTGTTGATAAGAGGCGGGCAGATCGGCTTCTTGACCACCATAAGAGATTGAAATAACATGAGTGGGCTTGTAGACGCCGCATTGAAGTCCGCCTTTGTAGCCGCCTGCCGCAGGGTCAGGGTACGGTGGGTCGAGGGGCGAATTTCCAGTCTCGCCGAAGGCGGAGTAACTGCAGTAGGAGCCGTCGATAGCATCGAGGAAGTTGTTCAGGAAGCCCTGATAGACATAGTTTGCTTCATAGACTGGGTCGTCAGTCTGGTAGAGAATAGAGTTCTGCGGGTAGATGATTGGGTAGGAGATTTGGAAGTCTAGGTCGGATTCTGCGCCTGCGCTCGTTACTGGATTGGGGGCTTTGGCACCATCGATAGCGTCTAGAATTGGGTGCGTCCCCTGAGGGATGTTGGGGGCCAGGGAAGCGAAAAAATCATTCAAGTCCGTTTGGCTATAGACATCGCCCAGGTCCTCAAAGATACCGAGCTGATTGCCTGAAGCGGCTTTTGTGGCTTTGGTGATATTGTAAAGAGTCATGATACAGGCTGGGGTGATAGCCGTACCGCAAGTTGTGGCAAGAGGCGCATTGACGAGTGCTTGAATACCAGGTGGAGGAACGGGCTTCTTCAGGGGCGGCTGAAGATGGTGACCTGGTGAAGTCACGCCGAAAGTCCGCTTCTGCAGATCTGGGTCAGACCTTGAGTAAGAAGGAGTAAGAAGCTTGATGCCTGGGGTGATATAGTCGACATGCTCCCGAACGTGTTCCGGGAGGTAATACCTACACCGGATTAGACAAGCTAAGACATCCCGCATAGACTACGATTGCTTACTCATCGGTCCCAATATTAGACTTCCCAGTGATGTAATGAGCATAATGGTGATATTCCGCCTTGAACAATGATTCTACCTCGCCAGTTGTGGCGTCGAATTGCAGCCATTGCTTGTTCACAGATTGGCGAACACTTTCTGGGGAAATGCCAGAGCTAATGAGCCAGCTCTTCACGGTATCAACGGTTTCCTTGCGGGGAGCAAAAATCTCATGAACAGCCTCAGCAGAGTAATGCTTGCCGTACCGCTCTGATGCTGGGTTTGACCTGGAATGATATCAATTAAATTCTCATTGAACAGCCAGATTCTCGCGCTTCGAAGGACATATTGTTCGCGTGGAAATGAAAGTATGAAGCAGCGTCTTGGCAGTATAGTTGTAACGCTATGATTGGTGGAGGAGACGGTATATTGAAGACGGTACATTTCGGACGGGAGGAGACGATGAAAGCATTCGAATAATGATGTCTTTGAAGATGTGTGCAATGACAGATTACGGAAAGGGTATAGCTTACACCTCGTCGAGCATGCCAGGTCCCAAGTCGAGATTGTTCTGGGTCAAGCCAATACGCATCGGCAGCACAATGGAAGGATCAACTCTACCACGCTTTTCCCAGTGGCGTGGGGCAGTATCACGCCGTTCGTGCAAGACATACGAGGAAGTAGGAGCGGCAGCCGCACGAAGCGCGGTGACGCAAAGAAGAGATAGGGTTAAAAGCTGCATATTGACAAAGGAGCGATTGGAGAAGAATGGAAGAATGTGTGATTCTGTAAAGACTGGTGGGCAAGGTAGTTACATTTATAATGAGTGTAAGGGAGGGCGACCGGTGGTGTACATCGAATGGTCAGCTCTCTTTGCGAATATCGTAATGACGGGGTGTGTGCTGGCCTTCCTTTTTCGTTCTGCATTGCAGATAGGAGAGCAAGTATATACTGGAAGGATATTAGCTTTCCGGCGCGCCGAAAACCCCTTCCACACCTTCATTGGCCATGGCCAATAACGATCGGATCCTTAAAGAAGAAAGTCATATGCTAGAAGCACCGGGTCCTGTCTTGTGCGCAAGTTGTATGGGAGATAGGGATCATCAATGGGTAATTTGGGTAGCGTACAACTTGCTCGATAAGGTCGATGACGGCTGTACCCGTCAGAACCCCTTACCCCTTATGGCAGGTGCCATTTCGGTTGAAAAGGCCCCTAAAGCCCATCGAGCCCAAACACTAAGCCACCCGCATCTACAAGCGCCACCACTTGTTTGGATAAGGAAGTTCCCCACATGACTTGTGCAAGCTGAGCGAATGAAGAGGAAAACCCGATGGCTTGGGGGATACTCGGAGATCTAATCTGTCTTAATGTTACCCGGAGCCACCAGACGGATGTCTCATGCTCTGAGGGCCCCGGCAAGTAAACCCCTGGACTTTGTGGTGCTCTGTAGTATGTGTTAGAAGGACGTCTGTTTACACTTTCCTTTTCCCCCAAATGCAAGGTAGTGGTAGTGTGGCTACTTCCCTGTGAAAGCTGCAGCTCCAACGGATGGCTTGAGATCATGCCCCGGATTGACGTGCATTATGCACAATCCTTCAACGGCGCTCCAACATTGCAGGGAACCGCACATTTGTTTGGGCCGACGCTGCTTATCGGTGGCGAAGATCCTGCTGCATGACGGATGCCCACCTCACCAATCTGCTGACAATAGCTATATTGTTAGCTGGAAAATCAAGACATGGAATGTCTAGCGACTCCTCGCGACCCGGCTCCTGCCCCATTCTGACCAGCCGACTAACAATGTTGCGTTCACATAGATAGGCCGACGGAGTCGTCGTATTCGCGTAGAGACATACTTTGCAGACACAAGGTTCCTTACTTCTTCTTAGGCAGCATTTCTTGAAGTACCCTGCATGTAGTACGATGCCTGGCTTGCCGGAGTTCCTTGCCCACGTCCCATGTAGAGGATGGAGCTATGGCAACGTAGAGGTACTGGCAAATGCGGGCATGTCTCAACTGAGCAGCAGGATGTAATGACGGCTTAAGCTTCAAACCAAGTCGAACTCAGCCAGAAGCCAGCTGTCGTATCCTGCGTCAGAGACTCTTGCTAGGCGGTTGCTCCAACCCTAATGCTTATAGTAGAGTCATCGACCTGTAGACGCTGGGCAAGACTGATCAACGATACAGCCTGATATGACTTCCACAACCCTTTTTACCTCTCTCTGCCAACCAATAGATCGTCCACCTTGTGTAAGAAACATAGACGTCGCCTCCATCCAAGCTGGGCCATCACAGATCGACGAGCTCAACTTTGGACTCTGACTCGAAATCCTTGCAGTCAAGCACCTTCCAGCCTTCACCTAAGCCTTGGTTCACACGATATTCGTGTCCGATCACCATCGAAGACTTTTCTCCCGTGTTGATCAACTCTTGACAAGCCCATCATGCCCATGTAGTTCGCTCATCCGAGCATCCCGTGAGCCCATCGCGCAACTTCCTAGCCTAGCTTTTCACCACGTGTCCTACCTATATACAACCTTGTTTTTCACAACATGGTAGGACGGGTAATGACTCGGCGTATCGCCGCGCTGCTAAGAGGTGGTTCAAGAGGAGGGCTAAGAATGCTTTAGCGGCGATGGAGGGTAAGCCATAGAGGCTGGAATCGAGATCGGCGACTCAGCGACACGGGCAACACAGCGTAGATACTTGCCACGCACACCAAAAAGACATGGTTGTGGTTCGGGGAGTTTTATCAATTGGTGCGAATTCGACGACTTGTTGGATAAGTCTTGGCGCTTACAGCTGAAGGGCTCACCCCTTCAAAATAAGCGAGCCGCCTGGAGCTTGTCATCGAGGCGCCGGAGACACGCCCCGGAGCTCGCCTTTCTTTGCTGCTTTAGGCCGAGTTAGGAAGGCCTACTCGATCGGCTCCAGGCGGCTTTTTAGGGCTGTGGCTCCTTGGTGGGTGTGCGTACTTAGTGGGGTGATCCCTACTACCTAAGCGTGCTCCTCGCTCCCAGCAACCCTCCTCCCTCAGACTCTCCCTCTCACCCCCATCGCCCCCCAACCCGTCCCCACCAAATAAATAGCCACCCCAAATTCCCAACCACGCTTGACCTCATCTATAGTACTCCGCTCCCTCGCTTATGGCTCGTTGCACCATCTATCTGATAATCTACGGTATGTAGCACACTATTAGTACTTACCTTTTTGGGAGTTCTACGCTTGTATGTCTCTAGCAGACTATTTGCGTGTTTTGTGATTTGATTTTTGGGTGGAAATGGTTTTTTGGGATCAGAACTATTTGTTCTCTTGGGGACAAAGGTACGGGATCTCGATGTGTCTCAATCGTAGCAATGCTAGCTACGCTCCTCTCCTCTCCGCAAAATCACGTCCATTAAATTCCTACAATACTCGCAATTCGCTACAAAAGCCCTTCAACCCCCAGCTCCCCTTGCCCAACTCATTCAGCACCCACAAATCACATACCATACTTTCCTACAACAAAAAGGCTCTCTCATCAACTCGTTCCATTCTTCCTAACCAAAGCATACACAACCCCAAAAATGACTCCCCCCGTAAAAAGCAGCACCAACACCCCAATACTCCACCTCCTACAATTCCTCGCATCCTCCCTCCTCACCAACTTATCCCTCCTCTGCGCTTCCGCAAGATTGACAGCGTCCCATTCAACTTTCTTCCGCCCTCCCTCACGCGGCAGCGGCATTTCGTAAGGGGGTTGTTTGTGGCGGGGACGGTCTGGGCGGGCTTGTGCTGGGAGGGGTTGGATGGAGGGGTAGCCTGTTGATTGTGGCTGTGGTTGGGGAGGGAGCGGTTTACGGGTAATGGGTGTTTTAGATGGGATTGGTTGAGTTGGTAGAGGTTGCTGGGGTGGTTGTATAGGCTGGCGGGTTGGATGCCAGTACATGGTATGTTTCGTCGCGGCTTCCTTGTGTGGGATTGTGAATGGTTCTTCGGGGTAGTAGGAATCTTCTGCGCCTGCTTGTTTATGAGCTGGGTAGAAGGGCTCTGAGTGGTCTATCGGGAGTTGCTGGGGTTTAGATTTTGCTGGGCGGGGGTTAGGCGCGAAGGGGAGGGAGTCAGGAGATGTTAGTGGTGATACTGGGGCGTTGTGTGTTACGGGCTCTGGGCCGAGGGGAGAGACTGGCTCGTGGGGTTCGGGGTAGGAGAGGGGTCTCGTTCGCGATACTGGTGGAAGTTTCGGTGGGTTGTCGGGCACTGTGGTTGCTGAGTATTCTCTCATTTTTACGAGTGTATTTATTCTTTGGTCGGTCTTGCTGATGCTTTTAGAGGGCGCGATATTCTGTGTGACGAGTACGTTGTGTAGCAGTCTGCTGTGGAACCTGATGTTTCGAGTGTGGTATGTGACTCATGCACTTCGACGAGAATGTTGGAAAGAGTCTCGGTCTCCACATTGCGTTATGGATGAAGCGCGGTACTGTTCTCGCCATTGTCCTTGCTTTCATCTGAGGACAAGGTAATTCAAGAGCATTTTTTGAGTACTCATTGTTCCTCGCAAGCCTATCATCCCCGCACAATCACGCTGCTCACAAATCTTTGTCTTATCGTTATAATGCTATGATGAGTGTGGCAACGGAATACGTGTTTGGCTCGCAAATGGTCTATCCAGGTCTGCATATGGATATGGCTTCAAATCCGTGATGCTGCGACCAATCCGCTGCAAACAATAGCTATGTGGCTCCTGCTCTCATTGTCTCTTTCACAAAGAAAGCACCCTGTTGCTTCGATCAATTAGCTCACGGTCTCTGTTTCCATTGACTCTTGACGAAGACCATTGTCGTTCAACCGTCAACGTCTATATCTTGTATGACACATAAGGACTGTTGTCACCTCAACAATGCTCATCCCATTGCACAATGGCACTCATGACACCTCAATCGGATTGTCTTGGCTCGTATAAAATGCGAAAAGTTCGCCTCCACCCAGGAACCAATCTACACAGATCAGGAATCCTCGCAGCAAGTGAGAATCAAACAGACATCCCAATCGCAGTAAACGCACATAGAAAACAAGCAAAGACCACCGCCACCACTAACAGCAACAGTATAAGCAACAGCAACAATAAAAGCAACAGCAACAATGTCTTCCTTCTCCCACTTCAATACCGCCCTCGCGCTTCTTGCGGCTGCCTCTGCTGTGTCCGCTACCAGCATAACATTCCACAACACCTCCCCCTCCCCAATCTGCTACAAGGTCGAGTTCACCAGCGGGACACTCCCAACCCAGAACGGCATTACCTGTAACTCCAGTCCTGGCCTCATGGTCCAAGGGGGCCAGACCATTACAGTCAACCCATCAACAGACTTCAATGGCGCCCTTACCGCTATGGTCGGCGACCATAACGACGTGAAGGGGGGGAGATATGAGATGAACTTCGCTGCACAGGCTGGCAGCTGCTGGTACGACATCGACTACCAACTCGGCATGTCTGATGGCACCCTCGGCCCCAGCTCGCACCAATCCCTCGTCAACGGGCAGCACTCTCTAGCAGGCGAACAAGACACCCTAGCCAAAGCTAATGCCGCATGGCCGTCCACTCCCAACAAAGCAGCGCTCCTTGCATACCCGGACTATCTGAAGCAGGGTAGTGATGGGAAATTGAGCCATGTGTACATGGATGCGCGGGCGCCGCAGGTTGTAATTGATTTCTTTCAGCTACAGGCAGAATTCACAGCGTATGTGGATGCGGGGAGCGTGGCGGGGAATGGTAATGAGGCGAGTGTGGCTAACGCAGCGAATTTTATGAGTTGGGTCGTTGAGAGTGTGGACATGGACGTTGTTGCGTACTAAAGATTCTGGGGTCGTATTCGTAAGGTAGGTTTTGAATAGCTATGAAGACAGGCTAGGTTATGCTGGTATAATTTTAGTAGAGGAAAACCTTTTCACACATGTACCTAGCCGCAATGTATCGTAGTTGTTCTTTTCACGCGAGTGCATCCCTGCAATGAGTCTAAGTGCAAGGCATCCTTCAGGTGTAGCCATTATTATACCTCCAGAGTGAACCCTTTTCCTGGTAGCCCAATGGCGACTTGCAATGCATCTAAGACCTTAAAGTACGATGCAGGGCCGTGGTGGAGCAGCCAGGGATGCTGATGCACTCGGCTGAATTGCATGACACAGAGAGCTAGGATTGAGTGGTCAAGGATCGGATGGATATTGGCCAAGCGAGGTATCACTTATGTCCAGTGTGGACCAACAAATGAGGGGACAACGGTACGAGAGAAGGCAGTCGTAACGGCCGAAGCGAGTTGGTCGAGGGACAGGTAGGTGGGGTTGATCTCTGGCGGCAGGGTAGTGGGAAGGCGGCCATCGAGATGTTGGCCGTCCATGTGCTTGGCAGGATACGAAAAGGGTTTCAGATTGGATCTTGGAGGGATTCCTGCAGACCACTGGCCACCACCTTCCTGCGCGGAGCTTACTACGTGTTCTGCTCCTCCAGGAAGGTCTCCCTTAGGTCGATCATGACAAGTAGCCTCTTCCAGATCCTGTGGTATGAAATTATGTCCCTTGCTCTTTGACCCCCTTTCCCTCTGTGCTCCACTGCCATCCCATTTCCTCTGCCGAAAGGCCTGGACATTCTTCCCAATTTAGCCCTGTCATGCTTCTAAGGCCTCCTCTTTAGTACGGGGAAATGGAGGTCGTCCTCGACGCACGTCCTCATGACACGGACAGTAGCAGCCACAAGCGAAGAACAAGATCGCTAGGACTGCATCTTGATCATTGGGACAGTGTCCTTTTAGGTGGTGGATGGGAAGGCCGCGTTTGCCAGAGAGAGCCACCACCCTGTGACGCGATGAGTTATCTCCGAGTTCAGGCTAACCGTATTGACTTTTTTATTACAACACTAACCGTACTCGTCTAGCGCTTATTACTTGCTGCTGGCTTCTAAACGCCTTCTGTTCTGTCAGACTCGCAATTTGACATACTATTGCCATTCAAACATGTCGCATGCGTGCCACACTGCTGGTTCGCTTACTGACGACTGGTTCTTAAGCCACTCATGGTGAAGATAACATCTCGATCCACATTTCCCCAATGAAAAGCTGATTGGATCGTATTGTTCGTGGAAAGCCACCAGGATACACCTCGTATCACGTTCGACGCAATGCCATTCGAAAAGCCTAGTTTTTACTCTACTGCTTTCGAATGGCCACGTCAATCAAGGCCTCGGGTAAAGCATCTCATGGATTACAGGACTCCTCCAAATTGATCAGCGCCATTGACTATTACACGTTGAGATTGTAGCCAGATTGGAAGAGAACTTCGTGTGCCATAGCCGATGTCCGGTGATATTGTAACGAATGAGTACCCTTTGTCCTGTGATTCATCGCGCCGATGGAAAAGTATGTTTCATCAGTCTTACAAGTGTAAATGCACGAATTGAGCGCTCCAGTAACAGACCTCGAAGACATCTAGGTGCTGTTGAGGAACTGTATACCTTGATCTCCGCCTGCAAACCAAGGAGATGCTATATCAATTCCGCCTAAGATCTACCAACGTTTCGATTGTACGATCGCCAGAGTTTTAGCACTACACCGCTAGCATAACTCTTGGTATGCCTGTTTTAAGGGCACATTATTGATGAAGGCAAACCACATGATCAATGAAGCCTTGGTCTGGACCTGTGCAACGCATGATGGACTTCAATGCTTTATTTTACCCATCCTCCGTCCGACGGTTGTCTTTCGCAACCGCACCTGCATCCGGTATCTCTGAGCACGACACAATCAAGCCTCGAATGTAAACTATTCTGCTTATTTCCATCGACATATCGCGTAGCAGTTGTGTCCATCACTAATTACTAGAATCCGTATTGGCTATTCCTACGACTGTATCTCTTTATTATGTCCTCGCCCAACTGCAAGCCAACCTGGAGCAAGGAGTCTGCGAGAGGAATCGAGAGTCTGACCACAACCCAAGTCAACGAAAGCGCGGCCAGTCTCCCCAACAACCCCCTAGGTGGACCAAAAGCAATAAGAAGGGTGCCCAGAAAAAGATGGATGACGGAATTGAGCTTCACAGTCGCATCTAGGACGAGGCGAGTGCCACTTAAGCTGCCTTCATCTTCTAGAGAGTACCAGTACGCAATTGCCGAAATCAAGATAACAGCAATCGCCGCTCTGAGAAAGGTTGGCTCCGGATAGGGTTCTTGAATCGGTGTTGCTAAACGTTGCGGGTTTTGGCGGTCCAGCTGACGTACCCGCTCCAACAACCTCTCCCGGTCGATGTCCTGCTGACGCTGTCGTTCTTTGGCTTCGTGGTCACGCTGCATTTTCTCGAAACATTCCTCCATTAACATCATAGGCCGATCGAGGTCTGGTTCCACCCCAAGAGCCATTTGCTCATCAAACGAGATTTGTCGGACCCGTACAAAGAGATGTTCCTTGAGTGATGGCATGACGCTGCCATCTTCAAGAATCGCATCTGGAACGCCTTTCAGGATCGCAATTGTTGTCAGGCTAGGGGATACACCAAGCTGTAGCCTACGGAATCTTCTCGACAAAATGGTGGTTTCGCAAAGTGGGCACCGCTTGTCGAGCCGCATGGAGAGCATGTAGCGTGCTAAACATTGAATGTGAAGATGATGTCCGCACCCTAGACGGACCGGTCCGTTGATGGTCTCCTCCTCTTTCCACACATTCTGTTGATATGGCTCTAAGCAAATGAAACATGTCATGTTCTCGGCGTCCAATTCATCGAGCTCGATGTACGGTACCTTTAGAAGGAATTCTAACGTCGTTATGAGGTCTTGAGACAGCCGGAGAAGCTGTTCCATTGCAGGCGAGAGGCAATGTTGAAAGGTTTCGGAAAATACCCGTGTGACATGCGGGGGTTGATGATCGACCAGACACCTGATCTATGGTGAAAGTGGATCGTGGCAGAGAAAGGGAATGATAGCGATTGAAAAGATACTATGATTAAATGATGCAAGTGTTATACTAAGTGATGTTTACAATGATTGTGTTATCCTTTGCACAAAGCAACTTTGTTTGGAAATTGATATATTGGGCATCCCCTACACAAGGATGTTTCGATCTGAGGTCGAAAGACCTTGCCACACTGTAAAGCACTAGCTCTGGTGGTCGCACCTTCCCAATCGTGTCGACGACCCCAAACATCCTCCCTACGCCGCCACGCCACGTAACAGCCGCCTTGCTTCCGCTCAATGGAGACCAACTAGAACCTTTAATATCTTCAACACATTCATGTAAGACCTTGAACAATATTTCTTCCCCTCCTCAAGCCCAACACAGTCATACGTTGAGACATCGAGGCTTGAGAGCGAGGCATAGGTATCATAAAGAGAAAGTTAACATTTACATTTAACGTGGGAATTAAATAGTAGTACGTTAGCTTATTGTCAGGATAGAATCTATTGTAGATAGGGTCCGATTCAGAGGATCACACAAACACTTTCTATAAAGAGGGGCTTAGCTTCCATATTAAAGCTACTTGCAAGGATGATGCTAGACTTCGTCAGTGGTAGAAGGTAAGGAAAATCGACCTACAAAGATGGAGTTGCCCGGTCACCGAATTTCATGCATGTTCCGGAGTTTCTTCCCCACGTAGTACTGGATCAGTCATTCAATTTCAAATAACAACAGAGCCTCTAGGAGACTAACAGCCATACTGGTGCCCGATCTCCATTAGTAGTGTCTCCAGATATCGCTAACAGTAGGCCATCTAATGATCGAAGTACGTCGATCACTGCTAAGCGTTGACAGCCATGCTCACAGCCCCATTCGTATCCCCACATGTCTCCGCTATTTATCTGCCCTTTGACCGTCTCGCATGCGATGCAATTGATCCTTCAGCTTGCCTAGAACAGGATGTTCAGCTGCGATAATCAGCTCTGCCAATGGGGGCAAGACGTTGAGAAATGCTATAAAGCACGGAAACTCAGCAAAAGGCGTACGTATGTGGAAGTCGTGACTCACCATTCCAACCATCTCATCAATGAAATCATTGAGGTTCATTCTCGCGTCCGAGAAGGGCAGTGTACTCGGAGTCGATGGGAGCATGCTTGGAAGGAACATGCTACCAAAATGTCGTATCACACGGCAGACGACGACGGTTATAAAGAGTAGGATCATCAGGTACAATACCAGTGTCACAGTTGAGTAGATTAATCTAGACAGGAGGATCAAGAGCTCCGTGGTCGATGAGGCTCTCCATCCGAACACTGGCTGACGTTGAAGCTGATTCTGTGGCCGCATCCGGTCTTCAACGCGCAAGAGCGCCCATTGATGCTTTGTTTGTTCTTCTCCACTGACCAAGGTATCCAAGTAAACGTCGAACAATATCATGACTCGTTCGAGATCATATGAGATTGTCCTCTTCACCAAGTCTTCTTCAACCGCCCACCGGATTTCTAGACGTACATAGCCAACAGTGATATGATCGAAACCGAGATTGGGAACAATCAATCGAGTCTGCCCGCGATCGATCAGGTCAATACACCTCCGTGTTACCGTGGCCACTATTTCCGAGGACTGCACTAGTAAGCTGCGCTTCTCCATGACTGGTGAGTGGCAAAATGGGCAGTGATTGTCGAAGTTGGGCGAGAAAAGCTAGCTGGCTAAGCACGATAAGCCAAAGGTATGTCCGCAAGCGAATTTCACTGGGCGGTTGTCGATTTCTCTCATTTGCCGTAAGGATGAGAAAGATTCGTGGCAGATACCGCAAGTGTCCATTGAGGCTAAAATCTCACAGAGCGGTATCTCGGCTGGGGAGTTGGAGGTGCGAAAGAGACTATAATTCTCCATATCCATGTCTGCTCTTAATTCTGACATCGATAGTGTAGCGAAGGGTGCTCGAAACGTTGTTGATGCGCTGGCTCTATGTTGTGAGGAACAGAGGTGATAATTTCGGGAATACCTCGAGCATAGTAGCTATGTATATCATCAGAATGAGTGTAAAAGAGTATTCGCCAGCCATTTCGGACAAAGAACCAATCAGTGCGAGCAGCAAAGCCTTGCGAGAAACAAACAGGGAAATTGGAAGGAACAGTGGCATTGTGAATTGCAATAGCTCCTCAAGAAATGGCTAATCTTGTTGGAGGTGCGGAGCAAAGTTTGCTTGAAGACCCATATTTGGGCAGTGAATGTGGGTACGCATCCGAGAATATGTCTTTCTACACATGACATCTGAATAGTACCGCGGGAGAACGACGTCTTGGCGTCTTCTGACCATACATGAAAGAGCCATCTGACCAGATCTCACACAAATATCTCTCGAACAGACAATTCGAAGGGTTCAAAGCTGGAGATCAGAACTTTCCTGAGCTTCTGGATTGGGTATCGGTTAGTATGGAGCGGAACTCCATGTTTCTACGCCACTTAAGACATCACAAGACATGTGACGAGCACTAAGTCGATTGAGAAGGCTAGCGGCTTTCAGGAAACATAGCCCATCCTTCTATTGTCCCACCTCTTACTATACCAAAGACTTCTCGCCTGCCGCATCTCTTCGAACCCATCCCAGTACAGCATCTTCACAATTACACATCCAACAACAAACGGCACCATAGATACCAAAAATACCGTCTTCGAAATCTTTACTTATCTGGACAAAGTTCCATCTGTCTCTGATAGCGAGCTAGCTGCCAGGTATTCCTGTCCTATCTGCATGGAGACTTTTGAGAATGTTTTGCAGCCCTTTAAGTGGGCTGTCAACAGGCCGGTGCGCTTGCGGTCATGTAGTCATCTGGTATGCCTACATTGCTTGGCGCGCTGGGCGTTCTCACCCAATTTTGACAATGCTTGCCCATTCGTAGGTGCTATCTGTGGCCTCTTCATCTCCCCATCAGTCTCTGGCTTCAAGAAGAGATGTTGACGTGGAATCATATAGTGTCGTACGACGATCGTACCAACAACTTCAAAGAGCAAGGACGACGACGACAAGATATCCATGCTTGTATACATGATGAACTCTTTCGACGGTCCTTCGATCTCACCGTCAGACAAAGAGGCCGTGTACAAGACCTTGCATTCCTTGCTTGATAGAAACAGGATTATCTGCGATGCATACATGCAATCTCTAGACGAGGACTATGAGCTCCGAATGCAAGCAGCAGCGGCAAATGCAGGAGATGAGAGAGAAGGGACCTTAATGGGTCTGTGGCTTCATTTCTTGAATGCGGACGATGGTGCCCGACAGGCAGCAGCAGTAGCGCGTGCAGGAGAAGAGCGAGAACTTAGACCTATGGTGGTGCTACTCTATCTTCTTGCCTCGCGGTCTCCAGTGGTGTGGGTATTGATCATTTTATATCACCGTCATTTCAGGTGACAATAAAGGGCCCGTGCCGACGTATTACACGTTTAAGTCAGCACTCTGCGAAAGTCAAGCGGGCGAAATTACAATGATCCTATTGGCCGTTTCCCTAAAGATTCAGGGTACAGCTCCTTGTGCAGCAACAGTCAATGGCTATGCCGCTATTTTGATATGCGTACTTTTGTGGCTCGACTTCGTGTTCCCTATACATTTGTTGTATGTAAAGTATTCTCGCCATTGTCAATTAAGAAGTGGTGAGGACTGGTAAAAAAGTGGCCGCCGCGTTGTCGGCCAAGGATTCTGCGATCGACCAATCAGAGCGCGCAACGCGTGTCTTGGCGCGCAGGATGCAACCGCGTTTCATGTTCATGAAGTGTGTCACACCACTCACGATTGAAGATTGTCAATGACATTAGGGACGTTTGAAGAAGTGAAGCATGATGTATGTGGAGCGTGTCTATCTGCAATGGAATAGTCGTACGAGGGTTGATTGGTCTCTACTATTGCACCATACCGCAACTGCTGCGTGACCATGTTTCACATCCGTAACATTAGATCTTCTGATGTGGCCGTACGGTCTGATGGTTCTTGGAGACCCGCAGGTCATCTAAGGAGAGTCTTATTGCTTATGATGCGCGAACTATGATATGATTGATTGGTACACATACTCGCTCTGTCTGCAAATAGCATGTGGACGCGCAACAAACCCGTTGCTGCCACAATATAGGACCTTTTGACCTGCCTCTGCTCTTAAAGAATGTACTACACAAATGAAGACGAAGGATCAGAACAAAGCGTTCATCATGACTAGAGCCTGTGCAGGGACACGGCGAATTTGACACCCAAACAAAGCAATCCGCGCAGCAAGCATGCAACAATGAGTCTTGAGTTGGATCTATAACTGAACAACGGAGAACAATCCGATTACAGTAATACTAATACCTTTGTCTTCGTCACTCCTGCCGGCAGGCTCCCTTCGACACACATCTTCTGGCTGGACTGGAAAGACTTCGCCTCGCCACAAATCGTTCATCTTCAACTTCTCCACAGGCCCCGTGGAGCAACATACACCTCGTACCAACGACTTCTCTACAAGCAACATCATCAACCCGTCAAAATGCGTCTCATCTCCAACTACCCCCGCCAACTGGTCCTCCCCTCTCCCATAACAATAATCGCCACATCCACCGCCGCCCCAGCACTCCCCAAACGCGCCGACCAACCCGCCATCTGCCACGGCCAAGGCTGCCTCTCAATCCCCGGTCCACCAACCCCAGCAACCACAACACCACCCCCAGCCGCACCCACACCGCGCGACAACACCGGTCCCGTCACCGTCACCGAATCAGTCACAATCCACATCTGGACAACCATCATATCCTGGCGCACAGCCTACGATACCGTCGTCGCAGTCACAAGTTTCAACACCATAGCTACGAGCATGAACACAGTCACGCAGCCCGTTACGCTTACCGAGAAAGTCGACGTTACAATCCCCGTCACCGTTACCGCGCCTGCGCCTACTCTCGCACAGACCACACAGACACCAGAGCCCGTGCAGGGAAAAAAGGCTCTACAGACGGGCGATATAATAGCTATAGTACTAGCTGTCATCATCGTGATATTGCTTGGGGTCATGTATTTCCTGACTAGGCGCTTTTACCGCATGTATCGCGCTGAGCGGGTGTTGAGGAAACAGGTGCAGACCGAGGGGACGGAGCTGAGGCAGGGGGTTGGGGATGGAGGGGCTGGGGCTGGGTTTCCTGCTGATGTCAAGGATAAGGAGGAGTGGGAGAAGTTGGATGATTGAGGGGGAGGAAACATTATCATGCTTACCTCATCTTGATACGAGATATGAATTTGCATGCGAAGATCTTCGGCATTAGATTTTTTAGTCGACTCGTGGTACGAGCTTAAGAGGCGAAGTTATAGCGGAATGGAATGCACATCCTGAAATGATATGTGAAGCACGAACTAGGCGCGCTGCATGACTATACGTTGACGTGTTCTGAGCAAAGTAATAGTGGAAGAGTTGTAGGAGGAATAGGTAGCTAAGTAACGCTGCCTTATGACATTGTCCATGTCCAACATTCATGCATTACATGTCCCCGGCGCTGGGTTCCCTCTTGACCCAACCATACTTTTGAAGCTGAATCTCTGATACTTGGCGCATGAGACTCTCTAACAGTACAGTTTGACACGTGGATCTGCAAAGAGTATTGGGGACTTTGTTTGAGTTGGTGCTCAGTCATATATTAGGCCGTGTCATACGTTGGTTGTCGTTTACAGAGCCATCAGAGACAGACAAACCCCCCATCTACACAAAAGCCTGCGGCACCTTGAGTGGCACTCTAAAGAACCTATAACCCTCCTGATCCACACCCGGCAACCGACCACCCCGAATATTAAACTGCAGCGCCTGATGAATAATATTCGGCTCCGCAAGCCCAGCATCTCGTTCCGATCTCCACTTAACGAAATCCTCCTGTACAGTCCCATCCTTGACATGCTCGTTCATCTCCTTTTGTTCCTTGACTGTCGTGAATGGTACTTCCTTGCCTCCACCCTCGCTGGCGCCATTAGTCATGTTGGGTCGCTGGCGACCATCGGGTGGATAGTCGTGCCCTGTGTAGAGCCGATACTCAGCCGGTAACGCGAGGAGCGTGCTCATGGATCCGAATAGCGCGGTTGCTGAGCCGCCGGGGAAATCACAACGCGCGGATCCGACGTCTGGGTTGAAGATTGAGTCGCCGGTGAAGACGTTTGGGCCGATTACGTAGCCTATGTGATCGGGCGTATGGCCGGGGAGGTGAAGTACTTGCGCTTTAAGTGAGCCGATGGAGAAGGCTTCGTCATCGGAAAATGTGTAGTCGAAGGCATCGCCTAAGTCTGACGGGTCGACGTGATAGCGTGCGCCGAAGCGGGATTGCACGTCTTTAATCCGCTTGCTGATGCAAATCTTGGGTCGATGTGTTGCGCCTTTTTTGAGGAGCTGTGATTGTAGGTATGCGGAGGCTGTTAGGTGGTCGGCGTGGACGTGGGTTTCAAGGATGTGAGTGATAGTGTAGTTTTGGCGTGCGATCAAGTCGAGTAGCTTATCTGCTGTTGAGGTGCTGATGGTGCTGGTTGCGGCATCAAAATCAAGGACGGGGTCAATGATGACTGCATCGTTGGTTGTTGGGTCTGCAGTTATATACTGCCATGTTCCGGATTTGGGTTCGTAACACGCATTGATATGTGGTTCTGTAGACATGTTGGGTGAATTTAAGACGTTGAATTGTGAGAACGGTTGGAACAATACCATCACATATATAAGAATACAGGCACTGAGCCCGAAGCCTACTTGGAGTGCTCGGGATCTCGGGCTCGTCATCGCCAAGGTGCATGAAGGGAGAGAAAGCGGGCTTCGAAAACAGGCAACTCCACAACTACTTAAGCTGTGCTCCACTTCTGCTTCAGAGTCAAGGTCATTCATCCAACCAAGTTGAAGGTTCCTCGTGACAAAAGTTCTCCTTCTGATGCATGAACCATAGAATTATGACATTGTGTAGGTACCTTAGTATGTATCATGTCCTCGCTAAAATCTGCTTCGCCGGTGACAGCTTCGGGGTCTCGGGATCGCAGGGTCTCAAGCGGACCCTACATTTCGACAACGCTTTGCTCTTCAGGATTATACTAGAAAGCATCTGAGTCAATTATGCGTGAACGATACTTTGTGATCGCGATTGCGGCGACTCGGTGACTCGGCGACATAGGAACACGGCAGCATGGCAATCGAGTTCTTAACTCCTCAATGCAGATCCTTCGCCATGTCCTCTTACCAACACTAGAAGCTGAGCAGTGCTGATAGATCTCGATCTAGCCCACTTCAGAAAGTTGTAGGCTGGCTTGAGAGCCGATCATCAAGACAGGTAATCGTCGTATGTGCTTGTCTTGGCACGGAGACTTTGGCTTTTGATAGAGGTATTTTGGGCGTGTTTAATGAGGGATGTAGTCATCGTGTCTTTATACCTCATGTATACCATGATTTATTTTCTGCCTTGAACGACCCTAGAACGCCAAGATCGAAGCTGCCTCGCACACGCAGGTAGTTGCTGCTATCAGACGGACAAACAAGTTCAAGTTTTCAGGTCTCATACTTAATCAGGTCGACAACATCCGTCGGAGGGCGTATCAGCAGTACATCAGGAATATTGCCGTTAGTTGACGGGACGTCCATCTTCCAACGAATCTTCAGAATTGCAATGAGCCTCTAGACCAATCCAAAGCTCCATTACGACGACAGGTAATCCCTTCTAGAGTAGGGATATGTAGAAGAACTCCAAGACTTTCGATTAGCCAAGTGCGGGAATTAATCGTAATCTGGCGCCTATTGACCGAGAGAGCCTCCCTGTTCCATGAGTAAGAGCAAGACTATGAAGTTCGTAGCTCAGATCGATGTCCTCCCAACTCTGATCCCGCTGCCAAAGGTAAGAGGTGGCGTGCCATCGGCTTGCAACAGCTATGCATTCCAAAACTAGACTATTGTGAAAGTCGGCTTTGAAATGGCTAGGGTATCCTCCACAAATACTACTGGCTCTTGCAGAGGGGGTAGACTTGTAGACGCCTGGGCAGACTGCCTCTGCTCTTTCGCCCTGCCACGAATCTAAGGCATGAGTAGCCTTGAGATCTTCGAACTTCAGCGACAAGTGACGGTCTAGATAGCGATCTCGGATGTAGGATAGTTGGCGCCATCTTGTAGCTATTTCCCCAATCTCTTCGTCCGTCAGACCCTGGGCTTTCCAGTCTGTGGTGTAACAATCAAGCGCCTTTTTTATTAGGAGCCGTCTTTGGTCTTTTGCTATGTTATATCGGAAGAGACGATGAGCTAGGTCGAGATTCACTTTGAGGAGGTTCATGAGGCAAGGATACTGTTCATATACGTCTGAAGTAGTCTTTAGTATTTAGCCCATGATCGTTAGCCTTGCACTCAAGCCAAAGCCGCGGATCTTCTCACGATGATCTGTCTCTCAATAACTTTTTTGTGCATTTGGTGCAGTGATCGAAGACTGCGGCAGGTTTGCGAGAGATATAAGGCATCATCAAGGTCGGACAAGAAGCCGTAAACGAACAGCTGGAGCTCGGTCGGGATGTTGCACAGAGTTGAGGCCATTATAAACATCTGTGGTCATGGACTGGTGTAATTGGTGTAATTGATATGACGATCAGAGGGAAGGGTCGGATTCTTCATTTTAATCTTTGCAAATTCTGAAGGACCCACTGAGGGGATTGGAACATGCGCATCTGCCCGCAGTATATGGCAGAACCAGGTGTGAACGGTCTGAAGGTCGTGATGACGTTGGGTGACTTAAACGAGGATGACAGAAGATCCGAAGGCATCATGCTCGAGTTACACGGGAATTAAAGGTAAAGGAAGGGTTTGCAAAGCCTGCTGAGTGGGTCTCGAAAGCTGATTGAAACCCGTTGCAGAGAAGAAGCTCTTTGGGTACGTTTCGGCTAAACCTCGTTACAAGGCCCCACTGCTCAGTTGGCCATTTGGTTCAGCCAGCTAGTCACAGGGCTGAAGCCCGGGAACTCTCTAGAGACCCCCCCTGGAGCTCGCCCTTCAGGGGCCCAATCTCATCGCCTAAGTGACCGGCTTTGGACTCCTCCCCAGAGACTTCCCAGGCTTCGGACGCACAAGTGGCCGGCTACATAAGATGGCTAACTGAGCTATGGGACCTGTCGCTAAACTTGGTGCTATTACCAATTGGTCAATGGGGATCGAAGGTGCGAGCATATGACGACTGATGAGGTGACAAAGAAGTGGAAGAGTCGTCACGTTCTTAATTCGTTGAAACATCATCACGCGCCAGAGGGCGAGTCATATCAGAGTAAAAACCGCGAGTTCTTCACCGTAGTCCTCCAGGTTCAACGCTGCGGCGTGAATATTGATATGTTTCCGACAAATGGTCCCTGCCACGCCATTGTCAGCCACAGAAATTCCTATACGAAAACTCCCTCTCATCTAGTCGAAGGGGCCATATGTACCATGTAGACCAGATTTCTTGTATCAATTCTCCACTCATCATCCGACACCCGAATCCAAGTGTCCTTCGTTCCATATCATCAGCCCCAGTCAGTCCTGAGAGAAATCACTCTCCAGACGTACCTGGTATTGCCCATACACATAGAGCACCTTCTCCCACAAACTCATCAGCCCCAACCCAGCGTTAAATGTGAAAGCCATCACTCACCTCCCCGTAATACTTTTCCCTCCCGAAATGACTAGCTGTGAAGTAACTCAAACTCCTGGCCCTCTCATCCCCCAGCACTTGCACAACTTGGGTTCCGTAAGAGTGCTGCGTGTCCACTGGCGCCAACGACGACTCTAACACGGCTGATATGTTACTCAGTCCACTCACCACGCCGATAGGAGCGGAGTAATTGGCGACAATATTGTCAGTGAAGACGAGGGATAGCGCGGAGAAAGCCTTGCCATCGATCGCAAGGGGGTAGAAGGAGAGGGTGTCCAGGATTTGGGCAATTGTGTTGGCGGATTGAGGACGTGTAGCTGTATTGTACACGGCTGGGATTGAGGAGAAGGGAATGGGGACTGGTAATAAGGGTGTTGATGTAAGATGGCCATCGTAGGAGATGACTGGCATGACGAAAAAAGGGAGCAGAGCGATCCTAGCAAAAGACCAGAGGCTCCATAAGAGGTGGTTTCTAGACTGCATGTTGATGGATCTGTAGGCTTTGGCTGACTTGCAATGGTGGGGAACTTTGAGCAAGAAGGAGATGCTTCATTATATTCTTGACTACATGTACCTCAGAATCATGAGAAAGGCAGATGTAATAGGAGGTAGCACAGCATGCCAGATATATAATGACGTACCTTACATCGGCCGGCCATAGCTGCATGATTGGGATCGCACCATGTCCAATGGGAACACGCCAAGACATGATTGGAGTCTCCAACTCAGCCGCGCCTTCTCCCAAAGCACCAGCCACCCATCAGTACAGGCATACTTTGTACAGACAATTTTAGTGTCCAATCGAGCAGATATGCAACTGGAAGGTGTCAGCCGTTCAACCAAATTGGCCGTTTAAGGAGAGATGGACTGCTCGCTACTCATGAGCTATGCCTGGTACAACATGGAGCCATCGTATCATCGTGGTCACTGAAACCCAGTCGTTCGTTCCTAAGAATATGAGCCCTTACCTGATCAGCACTCAGACACATTGCCAAAGCTTGACGGTGAATGTGGGTTCAAGCGTCTAAAACGCTCAACCAGACTAATCTCACTAGACAAGCCGCCTTTACACGCAGCGCCTCCATATACCCAGAGAGTTGCTTCTTCCGAAAGGCTAGAGTCCGGATCTCTGGGTAGGGAGGAATTCCTCGAGGCCCGTTGGAGAATCAATTGTAACGGACGTCAGTGCTGGACACGTTATGATGTGGTCGATGCACTTCTGACGTTCGCCCCGGTGATTGGGAGATCATCATATGAGTTGATGCTCTCTGTATCAATCTAATCCACCTGCAGAAGCGGGAAGCTCGAATGGCGATGGGTGATGCGTATTCAGTGGTTTACACGGTTGCTTGGCTTGTATAAAGCGGGCATTGATGCGAGGGACAAGGTCAGTCCATAGTCCCGCTATCTCATAGATCTATCTTGCCTCGTGGAGGAGGGTCGCTAAAACAAGGGTCTGTATTGAACAGAAGCAAAGCGAAAGCTAAGATGAGGTGCAAGCAAACTACGATCTGGAGGTCCCCGAGATATATAACGCTGCACCTTCCTCTTCCTACAATATGCCCGGCATTGTGTGTCTACTTTATATTTTGAACACATGGACAAAATACTCGATTTGAGTCTCGAAGAGAGCAAATCCATGTTAGTTTTGGATGAATAGCTATATGCTGGAGTCCTTCGATATCTCCACAGCTCAATGTCACATCTGAGAAGGTCTGTGTTTGAATGGTATTCGTGCTGATGAGATTTTAGAGATATTCGGAATTCCGTATGGAGTCGGTAAATTTGACTCGATAACTGGGTCGATTCACCTTTTATCGATGTTGTTTTCTGCGAGGTGCTATGAATGACAGTTACCGTAGATCACTGGACCCTTAGTGCTACATGGACTTGCATTTAGTAGAGAGTTCCCGTTACCATCAGTCTTATCATGCTACATTCACCAGGAAGAAAGCAACGAGCGGTAAAGCAGCTCTCTCCGTTTCCGAGCTCGATTCCGATCTTGAGAGTTATACACGCCCGACTAAGTCATCCCTAGTCTTGCAGGGATCTACGAGCATACGTTACATGCAAATATGATCATCAAATGCGGGACACACGTTGAACAAGTTGATCACATGGATTGGCTACTCCGAAGGGTTCTACACTTCGTGTGAGCGCGCCGAGGCACTGATTTGGAACAGCGTACAATCTTCTCGTTTCATGTCAAGCATTCACGCAGGTAGGCTAGTCTATCTGATCACCACTACAGGAAAAGCTTCCCTTTATTTTCAGGTCAGTTGAAGGCATTCAAGATTGCTCATGGGTAGGCAGGCCGTTCTTATAAGGATTCATGCAATGGTCCGTTAGAACGGATCAACCCGAGGACAATACTCAGAAAGAGCAATGAGTAAAGAGTTCCTGTGGCTTCTATGATGTGAGATCTTGTGCTACAAGACTTCTATGCAGAAGTTTTATCAGGCGGTGCTTTTTATAACCCATGTATCACGCGGACCTTGAACACTTTTGCCGCATTGCTGGGATCCGCGCGCATCTGCACGCCCTCTCCCTCCTTCATAACACTTCAATGAACCACCAAAGTTTACCAGAACTTAGGTGCTTGACGGTCTACTCTTCGCCAAAGAAGAGATCCTAAACACTCATACGTCGTCCAAGACTCTGGATTCAACCAGCCGGGATAGTTACCCTTCAGTCGCTGGCCTAACGATCCTGTCACCAAACACAATCCCCTCTGAGGTATTGAACTCAAGCAAAAGAAGACGCAGGGACCTTCACAACAAGAGATGTCCGAGGCAAAACCCGTGATGGCACAAAAGAGTACTCCTGGATCATCGAAACAGGCGGCAACCACCTTCCCATTCATGCAGTTGCCGCGTGAGCTTCGCGACGAGGTGTATCGATACCTTCTCTCAACACAATACACCAAGCAACCATCGACGTACCACAAACACGTACACGACATATCTGTGAGATTTGCTCGTCCAAGTAAGATGTTCTGTACTAAAGCTTTATCAGATGTACCTATTCCCTTTTAGGGGAGACCCACAGCCCCTCCATCGTTACAATTTCCACACATCAATTTTATTAGTCAACCGTGCGATCCATCGAGAAGCCAGATACATCTTCTACAACGAAAACATGTTTGTATCAATCTCAAACAGATATCCAAGGGACGAGACCTATCTGCAGAACCAGCTCGAGTGGGGAGGTCTTCCGATCCTCGCTAGGGACGACGCTGCTCGAAGATTCGAGACTCGTGTTATGGATGTCGTCATAGGAATTCTCGACTACAAGGAAGCTTTACCAGACGAAGTCTATGGACCATTTCTTAGCTACGAAGGACTTTCTGCCGAACATTCCCGCGTCATCATCGCTGGCGATGATATGGGGCTCTTCTGCAGAGCATATTTGCACTTATGTCGCGCGATACACGGACACTACGACTGGTTAAGTCGGGCCTTCTTACTAGTCAACGTTCTTGGCCGCAAGAGAGTCGCTTCTGACAAAGGACTAGCATCTCTTACCGGAAGGACCGGGCGCGTGGGAAGGCTCCTCGAACCATTTCGACAACTGCATAGCATTGGTAAGGTCTACATCATTGGTGACGTCGACGAATCGTACGGCAAGGCTATCGCTAGAGATATAGGTAAGCCACCTCCAAATGCGGAAAATCTTCTAGCATCAGTCTCTGCCATTCGTTCTGAAGGGGACCAACATTGCGATGATGGGGACCTGGGACTGGCTTTAGCACGGTACCAGGCTATTATAGACGCTATAGACGCTGGCTATGAGTGGCCACCTGGGTCTGGGAGGGTTTCCATCGATTCTTTAGGTGGTGGGTTCTTGCCTGAGGAGATAGATGTCGCTATCTTCCTTCTTAAAGTCAACACCCGAATTCGTATGGCTCATACATGCATCGCGCTAAAGAAACCTCAAGAGCTTCGAACATCGGCATGGATCGCTAGATATCAACTCGTACAGCTCAAAGAGTGTCTCGATCCAGCTGATTATCATCTGAAAAGTGCTGAAGTATGGTATCAACTCGCAGTGTCAAGCAAAGCGATGAATAAGCTTGACCAGGCCGAGCGCGAGATTTGTTGTGCTTTGCGCTATGATGGGGACAACATCACTTACAAAGCCGAGCGAGAAGTCATACTTATATTGATCCAGTCGACTGGTATATCACTTCAAGGTGGAAGAGTGGAAGACACTGGATGAACAATAGCCAAAAGGGCCACCTCTTTCACAACTGGATTTTGAAAGCACTCCAGCAGTAGATTCTCAATATATCAAATCTTTTCATATCTTGCGAGCATGACGCACAACTCGAACTAGAGATAGATGATTAATGACACACTAAACCAACTTAACAGTTGTTAGTAGCTAGTCGTGGATAAGCCTACGCTTCTTGTTCCTTTCATACCCGTCGGCACGCTCGCTTTTTCGTGTGGTACGGCAGTTCTTTAAAGGTAGACAACGGTCATATGATGGGAAGCACATAACCAAGTTCCCACTACTTGCAGCTATGCTGCACTTCAAGCAAAGCCTTATGCTCCTCGCCAAAGCCACCCTGAAGGTCAACGCCCCTATCTTCGGGCTTGCTTCCTCCGAACAAAGCCTGAATAGAGACTTCGCTGTACTCTTAAGACTTCCATTCGACCCCACGCTTTTGTAGTTCGTATAGTCCGAGATACATCCCTTATACGCTCACTTAAGCCCCACAACATAAACCCTTACTCATCAGGCCAGCTTCAGCGGCCACTTTTACTACTCCAAGACAAGTCTGTGAGCAAATTTGTCAGAACCCTCTGGTCGTTGGCGGGCTGCAATAGCTCCATGAGTCCCCTTCGGTATTTCTACGTCTTGGACTAACATTTTCACCTCGAAAGGTTGTTAGACACCTTTTGTTGAGCAGATACATCTGAGACAAAGGAATTCGTAGTATTTTAGAGTGTTGAGGCTTGTGATACTCCGAGGGGAGCCGAAGGTATGGAATTGTTACCCGATTCTCTCTGTCTTGAGATATCTCAGTGCTTTGGTAATGCGAGTCATATGTTACAGAGTTTGAGAGGGCATATTTCTGGGCGTTGTTATAGACGAAAGCCTAGGAGTACACCGCAAGTAAGGAAAGGTATAGATCTGAACCCCGTGCCCTTTCATGTCCTCCGATACTGCTTCCAAATACTCCAGAGACCCATGGGCTATCCTATGATCACTGTGACGATGAATAGAATTCCAATTCCCAAATTCTCGACCGATCTACCTCAGCTACGGTTCCTAGTCAAGCCTTAGATTCTCAGATCTTGCTGTTGGCATGTGGACTGTCGTTGCATGAACCTTGACAGCCGTGGACAACCTGTGTCAAGGAGTGCAACGCTGTTCCTGAAGATTGTAACTCTGCTAGGCGGCCGCACTTTGGGGTACAGGCAAGATAGAAGATGTGGTTGAGATGAAGGAGACGCTACCATTTTCAGTCATCTTACAGCACTCAAGACCAGACTCGGACTGAGGTGGAATGAGTGTGAAACGAAGAGCGAGAAGAGAGATAGACAAAAGAGATTCAGGAAGACGTGAGCTAAATAGAATGATCCACGTAAAGGAAAGGGGTTTAAGGCGGTGGGCTATCGGATGGGAAATGTCAGCTTTCGGGGAATAGTAACTGTATAAGATCCCGGGTTGATGTTTTGCCAGGTTTTCTCCAGCAGCACACTAGGACCAGGTGATGCACCATCTTGCGCACCCATACTGTTCTCCCCTCACTTTGTCAGCTTTCCACATGTTGCGGCTGGCGCTAGGCGAGTGAACCGCACAAGCAATTAAGATTCGTGAGCCGCTCCCACCCCTAAAAGCGCGGATCAAAGGGTTCAATCGGACAATATTCAATCATTCTTACTCTTACTTCTAACCGTATATCGAAAATAGCCGCCACCCATACCAAACCACGATCATCTCCGCTTCTACTGTTGACAACCTCAGTAAGCCCTAAAAGTCCCCTCACAGACCCGATTTACCCCAACAGCATGCATGTAACTATTTGCATCAATCAATTCAAACAAATCCAGGCTCAGTGGCGCGTCGAACGCCGTACAAAACCACCTCACAGCAGTATCGCTAGCATTAGGTGGATAAGGCGCACCCATATCAACACTGAAGCTCAAACACGGTAGGCTGCTGGTTGCATTGCCTTTATACGCCACACATTGATCGAGACAGTATGAGGCAATTGTGGCCTGGGGTAGATCCGTATTGAAGAGCTCGTTGAAGTAGACAGCGTGCGTGTACTCGAATGTGCTTTCGATTCGATGATTTCTTGCTGCGAGGGCGTCGGGTGCGAAGACCACGGTGTTGGCGAAGCCGGTGGGAGTGGTGCACGTTGGGGATGTGGTATTGGGATATGTTGACTGGGTGGTTGCTGTGAGCATTCTGAGTGATATGATCGAGAGCAGTGGCCATTTCGACAACATCTTGACGTGCTACTAGAGCACGGTTTTGCGTGGTATCCGAAGCGTTCGCGAGTTGTAAAAACTGCCAAGAAGTGTAGGCAATACTGGAGAGTGGTCTGATACAAGACTTTTGCGGTTGTTCTTAGTCTTGACAGCGTAGGCTTCCACAATACTCTCATTATATCTGGACGAGGCTTTTTCGGCCGATTATTAAGCACAATGACCTCACTCGGCATGATTGACTGTCTGTAAGACCCTGCATGAATCTAGCGGGACAATGATCTGACGAGTATGCGTCTGTGATAATAATCGAGCCATCGTGAGGACACTTAAAAAGAAACGACTGTACGCGGACACGACTCGTTTCGATAGGGCGGACGATCCATTGACGAGCATACCGTCATATCCTTACGGTCTTATGGTCAGGACAGACTCGGGCTTGGCAGAGCTGGGGACGTGGATTCAAATGCCAAGCCCCCATCCCTCCGCATTCCACAAATTTCCCTTTGGTAGCCGAATGCAAGAGAATGAAAATGAGCAACAAACCGTACGGCCTGCCCTTCCCGCGCGTATCTCAATGCAAAAATCAAATCATCGAGGTGATACGTCTAGAAGTCATCCAGTCCAAGACGATTGAACGCCAATGCTTGACCACTGGATAGCGACGGTGTAACACCAACTGGAAATGTTTGACCGATGCAAAGTTATATACATTTTCTGCAAGCTCCGGCCTATGGGGATCAGGGCAATGGGCGTGCAACCGTTTCAGCACCCTGTCGGCGCTTACCCATACCACCCCTAAATATACGCAAAATGTCCAAGTATCAGCATGGCGCATATACGTACAAATCAGCTACTACGGAAAGAAGATTGCGTACGCAAGCTATCGGTCTCGTTGCAGACGTTTGCGTTTCACCCTGAATTGATCGAAACGTGCAAGTGTCTGAGCAGAGATTGCCTGTGCCTGTGGGGCTGAGAATGGTAAGGCTATCCAATAACAATCACACCAGCCAAACCCTGCAATCCTAAAGATAGCAAACCCTTGCAGCATTTCATCCAGCCATTCATCCTCAGCGTTAAGCTGCAAGTTATTCAAGAGTTGCAAGAACAATGGCTAATCATCATCTCTGAAATATATAGTTACCAAACAGAACCTTCAAGGTATTTGGGAGTCGCGGGTAAACTGATTACTATAAAGTCGTTTCCTTCTGCAGTATGAAATTTAGTCTGCACGGACCCCATAGTAAGGATGCCGAAAACACCAAAGCCTCCATCCTCCAGAGCAGCCAGGGTTGCTGCAGAACCCTTCCCTCTTCGCCCGAAAGCGCAACCATCAGAGAAAAAGCAACCTAAGCCATCTTCGACACCAATTGCCTACGGCGGTGAGAACCCGGGTTGGGATACCTCGGTAAGTCACAGCCTGTATGACCGGCTGTGTGGTCCGTTTCATCGCCGGCTTGTCTGCTATCCAATGATGAAACCTTGCCTGTGCGCCATCAATCAGCTGCTTGTTGGTTCATCCTCTGCCTACACATTGTCTTACACGAACACGCGGAGATTTGTAGATTTGTTCCACGATTGCGTGATCTGCAATATCGTCAAATCACGCAGATTATGACAGGCCTTCAGCTGATTTATGTTTCGACTCAGGGTCCCCCGATTTTTGAAGACCGGTCCGAGATACCCTCAACAAAGCTCGACGATGACCATGTGGCAGATATAAGGGTCTTTGCCAGAGATTTGAACCAAAGTCTTGAAGGGGCATTTCCCCCCAAATCCTGTCCATATACCTCTGTCTATGTCTTGCTATTACAATGGGAAGCAGACGATATCGGTGTTAAAGAAGAGATTTCTCTATTACGACAAGTGTTTCGGAACCAATTCAATTTTGATGTGGAGAATTGGTACATACCGAGTTCAAACTCTTTCCATTCACTACAAGACAAGATATATGATTTCCAGAAGGCTCATCAGAGTAAGTGGGAGCTCCTGATAGTCTACTATGGCGGTCATGCCGAAGCCGATACAAGGCGTGGACGAAGTATCTGGCATGCGTAAGTAATGCCGATAAAGAAGATCCTGAGGCCAATGAGATACTGACCTGCTCATGACAGCAACTCGAACGCCAATCCGTCTCTAGATTGGTTCAACATACAACCGTTGCTCCTAACAGCAAAACCAAATGTACTGATCATACTTGACTGCTGCTACGCAGCTAACGCAGTCAGAGATACTACTGAGGGTACCTCTAAAGAGATCTTGGCTGCCTGTGCTCGCGAGAACCAAACGCCGGGTGTTGACCCGCATTCGTTCACATCAGTGCTTGTCAAAGAGTTGCAGGCTTTTGGCCATGCGTCATTCACGGTATCTATGCTTTACTCTCGCTTGATGACCATACGCGGAACACTTAAGTCGACGCCTATTTATGTGCCCCTTTCCGAGATTGGTGGCAGTAGTATCACGCTATGTCCGGTGCCAAAAGATCTACACCCTGTGGCACACGAGCTTCCGTGCCCTGTAACGCCTCTGACAGCTTCGGACTTTCAAGAGGGAGTGATGTCAGCTACACCAAGTCCACCTAATAACCTTCTGCCTCCAAATTCAGGCTTGTCTTTAGAGAAGCCCGAAACTAGGGTCCTACTATCGATCTCAGTTAGTCAGGAAGTCAAACATAGCACGGCACAGTGGGTATCTTGGCTCACAAAGGATCCGCCATGGGATGTCACCAAAGTGGAAGTTCAAGTCAAAGGCATATATAAAAGCCATTCTACATTGGTGCTGGTCTCCATTCCAATTATAGGCTGGAATCGATTGCGCAGAACATCCGCTTATCGTTTCATTGGATTTACTGAATCGGAAGATCTACTCGCCAAAGATGAACCAAAGACGCTACCAGGGATGATCACTCGACGCCAGAAGAAAAAGCCGGATGTCAGCCAAGTGGATAGCGGTCTCATGGAGCAAATTGTCTCCAAGAAGACAAAGTGCTTCCCGAAAGCTTTCGCGGAGACGACTCCAGAATCACTCACACCACCCCTATCGACACCGAGCAGGACCAGAGGATCAGGAAAGCTGCCTAGGAAAACGGCTGACATCACCCCTCATCGTCCGAGGCGACTCCAACTATCTAGTCTCCAGTATTCCCCATTGTCAGCAATTGATGTAAAAGGGACAAGGAATTCCAAGTACCGCTCGGCTTCTCAACCGCAGTCACCTGAGGGAAAAATGCTTCTCGCAAAAGACTCCCAACTGGGTATGGACTGGCATCCCACGACACCCGCACATGTCCCAGCCCAGGCCTTTAGTCTATCCGGTAGTGAACCAGTAATGGCAGGTTGTCGAAAGGAAGTTCCTCCTGACTGGGCGCCCCAAATCTATCTGTAAACACACAACACCAACTTTTACGACGGTCCCACCCCATGCAGAAACGAGTGCCCTTTCAAACGCGGAGAACAGCCTCTTCCGGCGTATCGCAGTCCTTAGGCGTCTTGTCCCTAATACCTTGCTCTTGGCCCTTGACTTCCCCTGCTCAGGTTATATATAATTCCAGTTCTGATGTCCTTCCATCCTTTGGACGAATGCAATCACGACCTTAATCTTCGTTTCTGCTATTTTTATGCTGCTGACTCTATCTTCTCTCGTTCACAGTATCGACTTTAATCACCTTAGACGAGGAGGGGAAGGTCTGGTTAGATCACGGTTGCAGATGACAGGTTCACTGTATGTCTTTCTATATACTATGTATTCCGCGTCCTGTTCAGTTCATGTAATTACACGTCGATCTAATATCTGTTCCATGACCATGACTTCTTTCACCATGTTGACGATTCATTCAAGCGACACAAGTGACACAGCCTCCCTTTTCATGCAAGAAGCGCTATCTTCGCATGTTTCACAGTAATGTTGGTGAGGTCAGTCAATTCGCAGCTTGAGTGAGAAGCCACCCTATCGGCTTGATATCACCGGACATTGAAACTTGGTTGTGACGTTGTTCGATTGACAAAAAGCGAGACATGTGGGTGCCCGAGAATATACGCGACTCTACCAACTTCAAAAGCAAAATCTCACGAAAGTACTCGTGCTTTGGTCTTCGACGAAACAAGTCGTGTTGCTGCTTCAAAAGCTTTCAATCATCTGCGACGGTAAACAAGTAGTCTAGATGATGCATCTTCGTTGCGGTCTGCAAGAACATTAGGCAGGTACCCCAGTCATAATAGCTTTGAAATGGCCGTTGCCCAGTTGACAGCTCAAGAATGGTGGAGGGGACGTCATCCCAACGAGCATTCGCCGAGCACACGTAACCTCTCCATCAATCTATAGTCTCTATCGTCATCCATGCGCAAGGTAACGTCCCGGCTCGTTTGTCACTCTGCTCTCTATTAGACAGGTTTCTAGCTCCCGTCAACGTTGACAGCTATATCTCAATTCTTGAGCAGACGTCGTGCGCTCATCGAAGGTCTGCATTTGAGTGAAGCGATTGGTAAAGATATGGGGGCTCGTTTGAGCAAGAGGGATTCGAAGTTCGATATATAGGCTACAAATCCTGATTTAGCCATGGTTAAGGAATAGTTGAAGGAATGTGACAGGGTTGGCCACGATGATCGTAGGTTCCGGCCGTCTGCAATGGAGAGACGATTTGCGAACCAATTGTAATTTAAGAAAATCTTTGGCCTCATATAGTGCAATACTCCAATGTGATCGATGATCTCGAGGCGAAGATACTGGTTGGAGCACTTTGGTGACGAACAGACAAGATCTCGTATCTCAATCCTCTTGTTCTTTGGCCCGATGACCAAAGCTGTTAGCGCACACTTGGGCGAACTTCTATGGCTTCACGTAGAAAGATAGGCACTTGAGCTTGATCGCCATTATTACCGTCGCTGATTGGAGACTCAAGTATACCACTACAGTAAGTACCCGCAGCCCTAGCTAGACTGGCCTCTACTGACGGTTCGAGGCCCTCGGGGTAGGCCCGGGCGCCAAGTTTTCATGATTATCTATGGAAATCTTGCAGTTGTAATCTGCTAAAATATAGGGTAGAACACTTGCTTGTCAGATACTAAGTGCTACACGCGCGATCTATGTACAGTGGTGTTGACTCAGCATGCCAAGATGCCAAGGCGTGGTCAGCATGCCAAGGCTTAGTAATCCTTGGCACGAAGGCCATCTTCAACATAATCATTTGAAGGATCGCCAATAGATACATACAACGAGAAGTGTTACCTGATTCCGGGAAAAATCTCTGGTTTGAAGATGGAAATATGGATTCGGTAAACTAGTGGCGGAGCTGTGGGGAAGAAGCACAGCAGAAGTCTGAATGACTAGACATCAAGGCGAGTCAACCGCAAGCGAGCTATAATCTGCGAGATCGTAGGCTCGATAACACACTCTTGTATTCACACTTATTTTGCAAGACTCACTATTATCATCCGGGTTCATCAGCTGTGAGCAGAATACGAACGGCACCGAAGACTAACGTTCTACCGCTAATCTCATGGTGGCGTTTAGCACTGCCTCAACCCGAGCCCGCCAAAGCTCTCTCATGTCCCAGGTGATCACCCCTGGCTTCATATTGGCTATGGGAAGAGGATGAGTAATCAATGTAATACGGAACGTAAAATCGTTCGGACCCCGATTTGAAGGTTGGCAGTCATCAGCTTGCTGGGCGCATCTGCGGGGTTAACCGCATATCGTACACTTTTCTAGACCAAGACTTGTTATGCATTAGCGCAGCTACATACATGCTATGTTTAAAGCGAGCTGACTGGAAAGTCAGCTTACTCTTCAGAATCTTATAACCTCCTTCCATTCCTTCACTGACTTGCAAAGCATAAATCATTACAACATGGCTTCTCTGCTAATCAAGGATGTTCGAATATTCACTGGGGAGGAGGTTATTGAATCTGGGAGCGTTCTTATCAAAGATGGAATCATCGAATATGTTGGCAGCAGCGCGCCGGAAACAGACCTTCCAACCATAAATGCGTCTAACTCGACACTAATACCAGGTCTCATTGACGCCCATATTCACGCCAATGGCGGTCAAGTCCTAGCGATCGAGCAATCACTTCGCTTTGGAGTTACGACCGTGCTTGACATGCACAATGAGCCGGAGTATGTGGCATCTCTAAAGAAGATTGCTGCAGAAAGGCATGATGTGGCAGACTTCAAGAGCGCCTGCCTTGGTGCGACAGTTGAAAAAGGCTGGCCCGAAGCTATTGTTACTATGCATGATCAGTCGGAAGAGGTTGGTGGCTTCCGTAGTGAAGACAAGTGATGATGAGCTGATGGACTGCGTACCTAGACGGCGAAGAAGATTGCAACTTGGCCGAAGTTGAAGAATCCAGAAGACGTAGAGCCGTATATTCTGCAGAACGTCAAGGACGGATGCGACTATATCAAACTGAGTGAGTAGCTTGGACCAACATCTACGTATACTAGCTTACGTGACGGTAGTGCACGAGAGTGGAAGTACCCTAGGCCAATCGTACAACCTCCCCTCGGTTTCACTACAGACCGTAGTCGTCAAAACTGCCCACAAACATGGTCTACTAGCTGTAGCACATGCTATGAGCTTGCATGACACGCTTGAAGCTCTCGAAGCCGGAGTTGATGGTCTCACTCATACGTTCATGGACAATCCCCCAACACAAGAGCTGCTTGAAGCGTACAAGAGGAATCAGGCCTTCTGTATCCCCACTTTGAGTGCTTTGGGCTCAGCAACAACGGAGGGAGAGGCACTTCAGCATGCGTTTGCACGTGATCCGAGGGTTGAGGGTCTGATTGGAGAAGAGGCAAGGGGAAATATGTGCCGCTGTACGGCGTTCGCTGCGAAGACGTCGAAGATAGAGAACGCGTATGAGAGTGTGAGGCAGTTGAAAGCGGCAGGAATTGACATTCTATGGTATGTTCAAGCCTCAGAGATTCTGTATTGCAAACAAGCTGACCCAGTCGAATCATCAAGTGGCTCCGATGCAGCGGGCCCAGCTCTCGGCACTGCGTGGGGCCTTTCAATTCATCTAGATCTGTACTTGTTAGTGGAAAAATGCGGCTTCACTCCTCGGGAAGCACTCCGTGCAGCCACAAGCGTAAATGCCAGGAAGTTTAAACTCAATGATCGAGGAATCATTGCTGTGGGGCGGAAAGCAGATCTAGTGCTTCTCGAGGGTAATCCACTGGAGAACATTGGCGATACGCTGAACCTTAGAAGTGTTTGGCGGGATGGGTACAAGTTGTAGGGTACTTGATATCTGGTGGAAGCTAACGTTGATAGCCTGGCAGTCTGTCAGTCGCAATTCTCCGTTCGGGTTTCATGTAGAATTCTTTTCGCTCACGGTCATTAACAAGGATCTTAAGGGGACTCGTATCCTATTGGTTCCGAACATATGCAGGGACCCGGTCTCCCGACCGTTGATTGCCCCGCTCTCACTCCCATTCATGACTCTGGGCTTGCTTAACGATGACCTTCCATCAACAAGACTGCTCAAATCTACAGCATATATCGCATGATCTCGCAAAAAGTGCGTCTACTATGACTGGCAAAGAACCTATCTGGACTTTCTCTGAGTCTGATGAGACACAGCTTGCGACACTAGCTGCTATAGCCAGGGTTGAACAGCAGCAGCGGGAGCCTATCCCAACGCGCGTGTACAGAGAAGCCGACGAGCGTGATTCCGATGCAGAGACCGACAACATCGACTTGCTTGCACGTAGTGGCTACGGTAAATTAAAGAAACGATTCCTCGATCGCTTAGCGGAAGTCTTTGCCCGGCGGAAGGTGCCAGTCAACTTTGTTTCATGCACCGCATTGGTTGAGGACAAGCGCGTTGATAGGGTTACCATCTATGTGTCTCGGAATGTGGACTTCCAGGATGTTGATACAAGGTTTATGGGCGCATTGAGCTCAATACTAGAAGGCCTTTGCAGAGGTATGTCGACAGATACTTTGTAGGAAAGAGCACTAAAACCAGCCCCAGACCACACGTTAACGGTGCAGCTATGGGATTTACTTCTAGAATACTACCAAGGCCGAATAAGCTACCATGCACGGGAACTTCTTGAGCACTTTCAGGGGAAAAACCACCACATCTCCATCCCAGCTTCCGAAGACGACAATGTCTTGAAAAGGTTAGGACAGCTTGGAAACGACTGCAAAGAGCTTGTAAAGAGTCATACAGGCTTGAGGGGCCCGATCGTAGAACGAGCATATACCATTGCTAGAGAGCCGCATGTCGAAACGGCCTTGGGGAAGATTCTCGGACCGAGCCAAGCTCGTGCTATGATACAGCACCTAGGCTTCTTGGGTCGACTGCGAGCCGCATACTACACCTTCCTGCAGACAGCACGCCGCTTTCCGTCTTTCTCAAGTGTGAAGATCATCCCCGTCCCTCCTTCAAATATACATTCGGCTGCGAGGATCGACCCTGAGGCAGCGCTAGCAGATACTCAAGCCTTATTTGGAGCCTCAGGACACTCCCTACCGCAGTGGATCATTCGACGTGTTCCTGAAGATAGATTCAAAAGGATACTTTGCAACCTGAAGCAACGCCTCCACGTTCATGCTGAAATGCAGATGGTGTTCTTTCTGTTGCATCCAAATCGGCGAGGCGAAGGTTTCTACCCGTATATTGGTATTAGCAAGAAGACTTGCCTGCTTTGCGGCCACATACTCGATCGATTGGAAGAATTTGAGTCCCGTAAGAATCATGGCAAGATCTATCCTCAATGGACAATACCCAAGCATGCAGGTTTGGACATCCATTCCATAGATCGCATGCGGCTGGCAATTGAAAACCTGAAGGAGACCTTAGTGTCCATGATATCTGATAGGAATGCTCTGAAGCTTGATCATGTCAAAGAATCTATCGGTACTCCATCTATCAGTTGTGGATTGAGCTCCGTTTTCGAGGCTCCTAACGGAGCCATGCTTCTTAGCCACAAAGAGAGGGATTATAGACGCCTTGAGACACAATGGCTTGAAAGCAAGGCTGGACATTCACCATAGTAGGTTCAAGAGTCGCCTTAGGTTGGGTTTGGGGCTGACTCTCCTTTCATAGTGTTCCTCCGCCCAAGATACTTTCAGAAGCCTCGTCCGAGGAGCACGACCTTTTAACAGATGGTGCACATTCTTCGAAGATACTTAGATGTTGCGGATCATGCGGCGAAAACTTGTTCGTTCGACGATGTTCGGCTTGTAAGAATGCGTGGTATTGCAGCAAAGATTGTCAAAGAAGCTCTTGGAAACGTCACAAGTTTCGCTGCCTACTCAAGAGGCCACTGGATGCTGCCGACTACCTCGTGTTGGACTGCTGGAATGATGAGATACCTTCGGAGCCTCTAGTACTTGAGGACTTCGGCTTTGCACATTGTGACAATGCCGATGAGCAAACCTTTCTCCTTGGGCTCTTTCAAGGTCTTGTTAAATACATGGATGTTGGATCACGGAAGCTACATCGTTGGCAGAGGGATGACACATTACGCAAAAATATTGTAGCCCAGTTCTCGAAGCTTCCGGAAGGGTCCAGGAGCGGTTACTACCTATGGTTTCTTGAGCATGATTGGATCTTCGATCGGGCACCAGAATGCATATCTCCACGTAATCGCGCTGAATGGTGGCTCTCTGCTTGCAAATCACTATTAGATCCTGTGGATAGAGACGTGCCTATCGAGAACTTAAGGCCTGAATCGAAACGTCATGCCTTGGTCTTCTATAGCGTGGTCTTTAGAGGGTACCATCCTCATCCCGTTCAGCCGACTTGGATATCACTTGGATTCTGCACCTGCCGTAGCCGAAGGGAAGAGAGCGAGCTGGCTGAAGTATACAGGCAATTGATCAAGGATTGCACATTCCCGGAGTTCTGGGAAGCCATGGATACCTCAGCCATGCTTTCACTGCTGGATAAATATAACCTCACAGCGCAACGTCAAAGCTTTCGCCATTTTGAGACTCACATGGAAGAGGTGGGACGACGAGTTGCTAGCGTATGGTATCTCAAACAGTACTGCAACATCGACGAACCAGATCCCATTGGAGCCGTTGTTGTCGACTACGGGTTCATGAACTGCCACAATCCGAGAGACAGACTAGAACTCAAAGCCATCTACCAAACCTTCTTCGAACGTTGCCGGGACGAGATGGAGCTACATGCTGCATGTCTCCAAAACAAGATCTTCCAATACATCAAGAAGGTGCAGAGACTTGATGAGCGATTCCGGTGGCTGATGCAGAGTCCATATCCCACATCTAGCAGCCACGATGCTTATGTATCCGAGAAAGTCATCATTTGCCCGGAGTCTTTGCGTGACCAAGTCGAGAAGGCTAAGCCGGAGGGTACTGTCATTGTCACTATCCCTGACAGTGCGGATGCTGCTTTGCAGAGAGCTGTGGTGGAGCGGAGTCTGGCGATGGATCAAGGCTCTAGTAGTGCGCAGACCGGGTTCGGGGTTGAAGTGCCTATACATTTCATGGATGAGTTATCTGTAGCGGGGGATGTTCAAGAACGCGATGAAGCGGAGTAGAAGTTCTATTCAGTGGCTACGCAATGTGAACATTTACCAAAGCGTGAGTATACAGAGATCATTAGGAAGAGCTCGAACTGACCAAAGTACCATGCAGCTTCCATGAATAGTGATTCTATGAGTATTCCTACCTAAGGCACAGTCTACACAGAGAGTCGTTTCGCTTAGTAGCCAAAAGCTGTCGGGCAATATGTGTAACGTGGTTGACATTGCTGTAAGGATCATGAATTAGTTAGACATACCTCATGAGCATCCCCTTTCTTAGCCAGAAGAATGACCGAATTTGGCCTAAAAGTCTTCGTAAGCCTTAAAGAAAGTTCATGAATTTGCGAGACTGGATCATTCCAGCTACTACCTGGCTCGAAGAGCACATAGTAAAGGTATAAACAGTATGACTGAAGAATGGGTATTACATCGTTATTGCAGACAGTGTGAAGACACTATGAGATATAAAAATGAAACCTCGTTCCTAGCCACGGCTTAGTGTCAGCAACGCGATACTCCTCACTCGAACACTTTGCGTACTCCGCTGATATACTTCGTACGGGCTGCTCGAACCAAGTCCTAAGCAGAGCTGCAACTGAAAAGCCTCTCAACATACTCAGGAAAGGTTCATGAGTAGGTCGACGATTCAACACTAACGGTAGCCCACTGCAGCGCAACGAGTTTTAGTATTATATTTCTCTACCAATCTCAGCGACTCGCTATCCGCCGAGCTTGGCCAAACCCTGGTGGGTAATTGCCAGCCCAGGGCTTCCAAGAACGATTCCGCTGTCGAATGGTGGCTGACATACTCATGAATCCAGCCAGCTACCCCGAAAGATGTTGCTGAGGAACGGAAATTGGTTGGCATGTCCCTCTTAGGGATAGGGTTGGTTGCTAGGGCTTCTGTTGCAGAGACATTAGTAGCCCTAATAGAACATGCTACTCAGGTACACAGTGTCTTATACCAGAGATTGTGTAGAAGTTGTAAAGACGTTCCTTCACTCTGAACGCTATACCACGTCTTAAGGGGTCTGACGAACTCAGAGTCTCCGCACCTTCTTTGTACAAATGGAGCCAGACACGCAGGTTCACACCGTTTTCCCATAGAGCCCTATAGTCGGCATCGAGATTTATCTCATTCTCCATGATCTGGCGGATCAAGACACAGAATGAGCAGTTCAAGGATGATGGGCTCACAAGGTCCGCTGTACATATGTCAAGATAGACACATTGATCGATCACTTCTAGCTCCGGATCCTCAGGTTCCGGCTTCAAGAAGTTCCCAAATGTTGTAGAATTGAAAATTCTGAGCTTGCAACCGTCACACACGTACTCCATACCTGCGTTGGAAACCTGAGAAGCAGCCTTAATATTGATTGGTTGCGCTCAAGCTTTGAGGTTGCAGGTAGTAAAGTGAGTCAAGTCCCAAGCGCTGGGTATGCGACAATTGAGTTAAGATATTGATGGACTCGTATCACAAAGGGAAATTCAGATGGTATGGCTCTCACGGTAAAGAAGAAAGAGTGAAAGCTGGCCCCGCTCGGGTAAGCCAATGATTTCTAGGTAAGACTGCAAGGCGACGCCATCTAGTATACCGCTAGACTGTTTATCTTATAGTTCGGGCGCTAGAATTAAGAAACCAACACCCATATCATACTAACAGCTATACTTCGCGCACATGTATCATTACCTATATTTTGAAGACAAAAAGTGTCCAGGGATTGTCCAAACTTCTCACAGAGTCAGCGTTGAGTGACTGTAGCCCTCTACCGCCTCAATCCCTCGAACCAGCTTTCGCGAGGCTGACGCTCGATGGTACCGACGATGATCCGTGAACGTCGCTTTCCCCTAACTTCGTGCCTATGGAAAGGCAGCATACGGCCCTTGCCCGCACTATCAAGTTTGAGACTCGAATCGGACATATTCCAGATGTATCAACGAATGAACAATTCCCACCTAAAGTCTGTTGGTCCATAACTCAACACCCCCCTAACATCTCCCGCTTTTCCTTACCGCCCCACATGTCCCAGAAGTCAATACCCCAGTCCAAGAAACATAGATCACCGTATCTCACTTGATCCACCATGAGCAGACCTCGTTCTTGTTAGCTTTGCCTACAAGCCTGCAGCTCCGACCACACTATCAGCTAACGACCAGCGGTTCTGAAGACTGAGCCGACGATCCAGTTTAATAGGTGAATTGTCGGTAAGGGAATGATTTAGATGATGTGTCATGATTTTAGGCAGGTAAGTAATCAAGTTTAGTGTGGATGGCGATATCGATCTCGACAGGATAGATCTCAGTAGTGAAGCAGATACCACACGGTTTGAGGAGGTTTCCTTCTATAAGTCGTGTCGTTCTAAGTGTGTAGGTAATTTTTTCGAAAACCATGCAATAAGGTTCGAAGATCCACAAGTGAAACGATGGCGTTTAGATATACGGTAGTGCTAGTGCGTTAGTAAACGATTGCTGTTCAATGCATAGGGTTCCCATGCTTGGGATAATCTGTAGTCATAGTGTTGGTGATGAGGTTGCGCGTACCTCAGGGCAGCTGATGTGGCCCGAACGGAGGTACACTCATCGAATGACTAAGGGATCATGCGCCTCTATGGTCAAAATTTTATATCAGGGGACAAGGGTTCAGGTGTAGCACGCATGACTAAGGTGACCGTAACTTCTCTAACGTATCAGGATAGCAGATCTAGGAACTGTTAAGCTTGATAGATGAGAGCAATGCGGTCAGTGAGAAGATCTGTCACTCTGCTACAGACGTAGAACATGCTTGTGACCCGACAGGGTGTGTCAAAGACAGCCTTGTACAGAGCGCAAGCGGCGTTGTGGGTTTGGGAAATGGTAGCGCTTGGAGCTTAATCACGTGATGCAGACAAAGTACTTGCTAGCAGACTGAATTATTTGATGTGCATTATGCTGAAATCGGTACATTACTTGTCAGATACCTGAAACCTTCCCAGCATCTGCCTTACCCCCCGTACGTGAAGAGTTTGTCTGAATGCCCTGCGCGAAAGGAAACCATTTACATGGAAACGTCGATGGCCTTGCTTGCCACGAAGAGTACTGTTGCTCATCATCAACCTTGGAAGGGATGGCCTTGTTTCATCCGGTCCATTAGACGACCTAGGTGAGACGCGGCGGCCTCCCAATAATCTGCCAGTGAATTGGGAGATGATCTGGATTCACAAAATGTGCAGATGTGACCCCGGTAGCCGTGGCCGTGGGCATTAGGCTTGGTGTTACCCCATTTGTACTAATGGTGGTGTTGGTAGGATGATACAAAACTGGATCACGAGGTCAGTAAGGTTAGCTTCGACAGTGGACTTTTGGCCTACTAGATTTCTCGACGGGCACAGGTCGTGGAAGAGCGTAGGTGGAGAGAGAGTGGAGCAGAAGGATTGGGGCTAGTATGAGCGTGATAGTGATACCCATCTCGAGATGTGGTACTTGAATGACCAAGTCGAATAACTAGCTTGTAATCCCTAGATGATGGCCGCCAGAGTACGAAAGATCTGAACCGTTGTTGGTGAAGTCATTAAATCCTCCGGGGCTATGGCTGGGTTAAGTAGTCAATCGTTCAGCTGGTGCCGTTACTTCATTTCCGAGAGTGTCGGCATATGTCTTAGTTTCGGCAGATAGTTTGCTTCCAGGGCACACACTCCATGGAGAAGACGATGGAGTACGGTATAATCCGAGATATATGTGAGGCGGCGTAGGTACCTGTGCTGCATCGAAAGCCAATAGAGTATGTGTTGGACACCTCCAGTGGGACGACATCAGTAAGGGGTCCATACTCCACACCAGCTAGCTAGCTGATATTTTAGTCTGTAGAGAATTGAGGCCCATGTATTGCGAGTGAGATTATTCATGACCCGCATGCGGCACTGCAACATCCTATAGCTGGCCGAAGGCAATCTGGTCCGGTATCATTCATGATGTCAGCGATGTCTGTGCCACTAATACGGCTTACTCTGTAATTTGAAGAATAAGCTTTGCTGCTGGGACAAGCGAACCTCTAGTAGGTACTAGGACGTCTGATACCAGTGGAAGACTTAGGCCTGACCTTTCGGATTGGAACGTTGCAGTCGGATCGATAAGTCCGCACACGAGCTCTAAACGCAGGAGCTTGCTTCTGAGAACGGCGCAAGAAATTACAGAATGCATTTATGAGGCAGAGACATCAACCTCAACCCACAACTCTATGTCAGACTCGCTTAAAATTCATGTGCTAATTCCCTAAGCAGCTTTACCGTCCACCGTTGAATCATCGCAGAAAACAACCTGAAACATGTCCCGGTCTCCTTGTATCTCCCGGTCCGAAAGAGTGCGATCTCGGACTATCGATACTGCGCATTTCTTCATAGCTGTGCCGCCATATAATCCCGTCTCACGCCTGAATTTGGCGAAGGTGGAGCTCGCTTATCAATCGGATTTAGTCCTATTATATAGTAAGTTGGGGGCTACGGTTTAGCGTTGCGCAATAGAAAATTTGCAATGTATGCACCAAGGACATCGACAGCCCAACGATGATAGAATTAATACTTACCGTCTGGAGTTCCCTTAATATTGCGCCACTGTATCCACGCCTTCAATGTTTGTTGGGGTCCTCCAACATCATCATCCACGACTTATTCCTTTTGCTGATTCCCAACCACTTGATCAATCTCTGGCGACCATGGCCGAAACTCCTGGTAAGATGTATGCATTAGCAACGGTCCTGGTGTTGCTGGCAACTGTAGCTGTTATGCTGCGTCTGTATGCCAGGCGGAAAACAAAGCAGAGTATTTTATGGGATGACTACTTGGTTCTGCTGGCGTTGGTAAGCACCTCCCTTTCTTGTCCGGCAATGAAGCCAAGGGCTAAGGGTAAGTTCAGGTCTTCACGATTGGGACGTCAGTCTGCATGTTTGTTGGTGAGGAGGCAACATGAGCTCCTTGCGCTGAGTCTCACACCCAACCCCGAGTTTAGGGACGGCCATCGGTGATCTGGGTCGCCATACCAGCGTCGGAGCGGACGGCATGCCGATAATTAATCATAGAGTTGAGATCTTCATGCAGGTAAATGCTGCTGGATCGCAACTCTGATGAAGTGGGAATTCACATAACCTTTTCCAGATCAGCTATGCGTCGCTTATGACTACTACCTTGACATTTGGCTTGACGAAACTATCGGTACTCTTCTTATACAAGCGGTGAGTCGTATGTTGAGAACTTGATCGATATACGCTTATGTGATCCTTCAGTATCTTCACCGGTGCTCTGTTCAACATAGTGTCCTGGGGCATGATCGCCGTCATTATCGTTTGGACCGTCGCTTTTTTCTTCTCCAATATGCTTCAGTGCATACCTTTCTCTCAAAATTGGACCGGAGTTGGTGGCTCTGCCGATCAATGCATCGATGAGAACATGATGTACTTGGGCCAAGCATTCTCGGACGCCATTACGGACGGTATCTGAACAATGGGGAAGATCCATAGGCATTGCTGACACGCAGCAGTCATGATCCTGTCAATGCCTATTCCTTGCGTATGCTGCCCACATGTACCCCATCGTATTGAAGCTGACGGCTATATAAATATGGAAGCTGCAGATGCCAGTAAGCCGCAAGCTTGCTGTGTGCGGAATGTTCCTGTTGGGTGCACTGTCGGTGTCGTCCCTAATAGTCTCCACTGGTGTTTGTGCTGACTAAGTCCAGAGTCGTTGCAGCAAGCGTCACAAAACTGGTCGTTTTCTATCAAATCGCGTGGGGTAGGCTCTCTCGAGCTGTGTCCGTCTACATTGTGTACTGACGCCTTGGTGATTCAAGCGACGCTGACGGGTGACATGGACTTGACATGTAGGGCGCGCGGAAGCCACGCTAACATCTCTGCTAACAGTCCTGGCAGATCTGTTCACGCCCACGTTATACTGGCCAATGGTGGAGTCGTCCCTGGGTGTTGTTGGAGCATGTCTTCCTCTGTTGCGCCCAGTCTTCACCGATTTCCCAATCGAGCGTGTTCGACGAAGCGTGCAAGAGATCATATCTCTGACTTCAGTCTGGCGCACGCATGGGAGCAGCGGCATCGTGCAAGGCTCCGAATCGCAGAAGGAACTGCAGAACTCGGACTCAGAGGAGGTCCTGTATTATTACCCTAAATGATCTCAAACAATCGTTTTCTGCGAGCGCCTTTCTTGTAGGATAGTAGGTTGGGAATCGTTGTTCACCTTCACCCTCCCGTGGTTCCTTGCCCATATTCTCTCCGAAGGCGATTCATCCGCTAGCATGCCCAAACATCATGATTCGTGCGCTGTTAACACTGCCCACCATGAAGCACCTTTCTGAAGTCCAGAGTTCAGTCTGGATTATTGGAAGCAAGAGCAGCCGCGGATGCGAATTGTGTAGCCTTCTCTTTTCCTAGCTTGCATGCTTGACATTGTTTCGCCTTTAGGTCGACACCGTCGATAGCGGTGTGGACGCTTAGGTTGCCAATGTCGCCTCCGAGTGCGGAGGTCGTTGTACACATGCTTTTTTAAGATAGCATCGGGGAACGCAACGGTGCTTCACCGACGTAAAGACGGTGCCGCAGGGTGTCTGGCGGTCCCACATCGCGGGTCATGAACCATCACTGTGTGACCTAGTTCACTGATGATAAGAGCGAGGAAGATTGGTGAGTCGTCGGAGAAGGTATGATGAGAACCTCGTACTGAGGACACATGGTGTAGGGCCGGGGTAATGGGCTTCGTTGCAGGCCAAGGTGGTGAATGATAATAGAGCTCCAGGTTTCCCAAAGGAGTCCCAAAGCGCAGACCCTAAAGGCGCCCCAGAAGATGTCCGATCAGGCACTAATTACACTTCAGGGGCTCGATTGAGTCGTTCCTTCGAGTAGCCCACAGCGCGGAAAAGCATGAGCTTTGTTCGAGCCTACCTTAGGTAGCAAGCCGGGGCAAAGCATCAGCCTTGTAAGGTTGAGAGATGCCAAGCCTTCTACGTCCTAAGTCCGACGCGCCTTACATGCCTGCCAACTATGTACCTTTACGGTGTTTGACCAGTATCAGTGTTCCGGTGACAGTCACGGCGTTTGCTCTGTCTACTAGGCATTCGCCTGATATGCCTCTTTGTGCCTTCGCTGTTCGAATTCCTCAGAGAGCGACTGGCACCTGTTCAGCCACAAGACTGATCGTTCTTGCTAACCAAGGATCTGCTCATTCCCTACGCGAAGATCCAGAGTCAAAGGCCAAGTCTCCCCTAGCCTCAGCTGCTAAGGAGTTCTCGCTGTGACCTCCTACACTCGCACAACCGCCTCTACCCCTGACATTCCCTTATCGACGCCTCTCTCACCCTCCGCAAAGGCTTGACAGCGGCAGTTGAGAAGTAAAAAAATTGCTTCGATAGTCGCACGAAGAGAAGATCGACGTGTGCATGGTGAGCTAGCAGTAGCGAATACGTCTATTGCATGGTCAGCCGGATGTCTTCTGCAACACTGTCCCTTACATGGCACATAGGAAGATGATGGTCATACAAACAGGGAACGTGCCACGGTCAGAGTGAGAGCTGTGGAAGCGATGACAAGCAAGGCCACAATGATCGAGTTCTGTATCACAGACTGCTCTTTGGTCAGCTATGGAGTCTTTGACTTTGTGGCCCCTCGTCCAAATCGGAGAGCTGGGCAGCCCTGCTATTCGGTGCATGGCCCAAGGTGGTGGTCCTAGACCGAAGCTTCGGATGCGTGGAAAGCCATTGTTTTGTTCAAGGCGAACGAGAGGCTGTCATTCGCTCCGCTCACCTGAGCCACCTATGAAAGCGTGCCGCGCACCTTGCTGCCCCAGTCCTGCCGTGGAAGGAAGTAACGACGAACACCGACATGAGACGCGGCAGACTGATCTTCGACAGAGCCCAGAGCGTTCCTCCAAACCTACCTCTATACCTTCATACCTAGGCACAACTCCAAGATTCAGATCTCAATACCTGGGAGACGACAAGGTCAACGTCCACTGCAAGATGTATATGGTCGGTCTGGCAGGCATTCACACTGCTACTGTCCGACGTAAGCGTCGAATGTTCAAGCTGATGTCATATATCTGACATAGTCGGACGTTGAGGGACACCCTAACGTGCGATGAGAAGGGTTTGGCCTACCCAGAAGTTCTGGGATACGTAACACCAAACCGCAAGTTCTTCCCGGCTACGAAGGGGCTTGCTTAGGTTTGGGTCTCGCGCTATGCAGCCAAGAGACCAAACCTACTCGATGAGTGGCGCCTTAGTCCGGTATGTACTACGCGCAGAGGGCGGGCATTACTGGTAGTTGGAGAATCTTGCGTGACGTGGTTTGATGGAAGCTTGAGCTTTCCTGAGCGGCATCACGTTCAGAAGATTTTTCGAAAATTTGAGATATCATGCTTTCAGACCCGGCTTTGAATCTGTGACGAGACTGTTCTCTATGTTCAGGGTTTTCCATGGCCGACAATGCTCTTTCAATTAAGCTAAGTCTCTCTCGGATACAACCATCTTTCTCATGCTCTCTGATGTCTGAATCTCCTAGTCAGCTCTCTGTGTCCAAGTTCACAATGCGGTTGTAACCTACCGACTCTAAGTCCACACTGATCTCTTGCCGCACACTAATTTGGTTTCGGGGTGCAGATCTCTGCAGCGGCCAAATAGAGTCGCCCTGTCCATTCTCATCGTCCAAAGCATTGCCGGCTCCCGTAGAACTGCTTCCATTGCCACCAAACAGCGTCCTAAGACCACTCATGTGTCCTCTGGGGACTGGCGGTAGCTCCCACACTTCCTCGGCAGTTTCGGCAGACGACTTGCTTGATAAAAACGCTTTTGCCCTTTGGTAATATGACCTCCGAGGCGATGGTGTCCTTCGATTTCTCTCTTGGACAAACAAAGAGCGGAATGCTGTGAGCGAGACCATGATGATGGCAATGCAAGATTCTACCACCTGCCAGTAAAAGTCCCAAACCGGATCCAGGTTGGCACCATTGCGGAGTCCAGAGACCCGAACGATTGCAACGATTACCATTGCCAAAGAAAGACAAAGGGACAGCCCGAGTAGACATTTAGTCCCGGGCTTGAGCTGCACTTGTCGGAGGATAAGTATGGGGATTGCGATGACTATTTACAAGAATCAGCTTGCGAGCAACTGGGTTCATTGAATCACACGTTCTGGGAGATTAGCTCGGGTGACGTACCAGCCAAGTCGGTAGCGATGTCCGCAATCACAAGAACTATAGCAAGATAAACCGTTGTCAACGAGGTGGCGCAAGACACTGTGGGATAGTTTAGCCGCTGGGTTCGATACTTAGAAGATCGCCATCCATACACATTCGTTCATCGAAATAGGGACACTCCATTACAACACAGAGACAACCTGCCACCCAGGCAACCGCTGTTACTCCCACGACAATCCGCCAAAGTATTGTCATTGGACGGATTCGACTGACGAGCGTCTTGAAGAAGAAAAGGAAGCTGAATTTGACAGCAAAGATGGACGTCCAGGATAGCTCGAGCGCTGTTGTCTCCAACACATGGGCCCTTGATACCGTTTGTTCGATGGCTGCAAAAGATAGTTCCGAAGGGATCTGGCCTTGAAATATTATTGCTTCGATCATATACAGAGAGTCCATAAAGGAGAAATATAATGCCATGCTTGTGATGAGAAGGATTAGTGCGAGTAAGAGGAAGCCATCGTCGACAAATAGACGCTTCTGGTATCGCAAGCGGAGTAAGGTACGACACATCGCGAATGTGACGGCTACCGTGAATAAAGCTATTGAGGAAGCCTTGATTTCGTATCAGCCAGACAGCTTTTGGATACAAGAGGGGTTTCCTACTAGCAACGCGTCTCTAGGGATTCTGCCTGCGTCATACGAAGAAGCCATTCCAAACAGTCGAAGATGTTACAGTCAAGACCAGAGCTTCAACCGACAGATTGTGTATGACGTCTGCGTACGAACGGGGATAATTACAGGAGTAGGTGTACGGAGTACATCTGGTGCATTATCGAAATGCACCGCGTGTATTCTGCAGAGGATTACCCCCAAGACCTCTTCGGATTGTGCAAGAATCACGATGCTGCTCTCCGCGTGCATGGAGGCACCACTTCATTATCTACCAATTCCACTCTTATTACAGCCATCATCGGCCTTTGAACCGTCTGAAATTGCATCATGCGGCCCCTTAGGTCGACTTCCGACATCGTTCTGTACGGGAAATAGTTGGTCATACCCGCTACTTTAGCCGCATTGTATGTGCGCCCATTAGCGCGCCTCTAGCTTAGACGGCTCGAGCCCAATTCTTCCGCACTAATATGCGCTACGCCCACGAAGTCACCACGCCTATTGGACCATCTGAATTTTGTTGACAGATTAGACTGTTCTGGACATCGCCCATGCCGCCTTAGGCCCTGGATCTGTGATTGTGAAACACGCACATCTGGATTGAGGGTACACATCAAGGCTTTAGATGCCTGATACCAGGCCGTTCCACGTGGTAGTTAGGCTTGCCTAGATAGCTAGCTGCTGTGGCCGCTCAACTGGATTGATGTAGTCTTCTAGGCTAATTCCATCAAGTTGCATTGGTCTTTTCGGCACGCGCACATCTTTGTTTACGCACGGGGACTGAACAGGGCGTGCATTGTCGTGTTGGTGATTGTTTAGGTCGGATCTGAAAGAAACTAGAAGCATATACACATCTATCCTCTTACCCAAATTAGTGATTGCGCATATCGAACTCTGGGTGTGGCTGTGAGTGGCTGGTCAGTGTATGCAGCTTGCTGAACTGGGTCGATGTCAGTGTGTTTTCTAGCCGAGAAGAAGGCTAAGGTTACAGTAGACATTGTAGAGCCAGTGAGAGGTCGAGCCTGTGGGGGTTCTGCCGAGGAGTCCTTTGGCACGTATGAGTCATGGCTCCGGTCGTCCGGCTGATGGTCATAGAGATTGCAAGGGTATTCCATCACTTCTGTAGATCCACCATCATGACTAGAGTCTCCTGCAGTGAGAGGACAGATGTACTTCATGCCAACGGTTATGGTAGCTATGAACACAGCGCTGTAGTGAGCTCTGGAGAGCCCAGAGCGACAACTAGCGGCCTTGAACCCACTTTTACAACTGACAAACCCCTTCGGATCTTTGACTGTACACAGTATTACTGACATTTACAATCCTCCAGGCCACGCCCACGCCGCTGACCACCATACCCTATTATGAAATGCTAGCCTAACATGCCATTATTGACATGCTCCAGCAAATGACAATTCTGTTGTACGGTCTGATACGGGTATTCTAAAGCCTTGTAGTAACCGCCTCGATGGACTTCATCTTGAGATACAAACGCTGTCCAGTCGTTTTGGATTTGCACAATCAGCGTTTTCCTCACTCATGAGTGATGCTCTGTAACACGACCAATCCTCGGCGTGAGTCCAACCTCTTCTGCGTCTTGGTCGTAGCTTCACTAGCGTTGATCGTAACAGTATTATCCTTGGCAGCCGGCTTTTCCTATGGCGCTTGCTATTACGACTGCAATTCTCGTTAGAGACGCAAACGCTCTCATGTTCCTCCACACGGGGCCCATTCGGCGAGCTTCCTATGTGGACCGTTAAGTAGCACCGAGAACCCACCAGATACTTTCGAAAACACTACCTTCCCACTGCACTGATACATGACAATGTTTAAACCATACTCCGAAGACTAGAGGCTTGTATGGAGGGCAAAGGCGCCGCATAGGCTCGTACTTAGCGTCGAATACGATTCCAAGCATAAGAAGCATGGAGGAGATTCCCAGGCGCCTTCGGGGCCCCTGTTTTGGGGTACCATGGACTTTTCGGTGTCCATGATGTGCTTCTCATATATGATTTATCCAGCCAAAGACATGATACACCGAGGAAAAGTATCTTGAATAAGTAGATGGAGGAAATGTATAGAGGAAGGGTGACTAGATCGTACAGAAAAGGGAGGATGAGCACGACTTCCAGTCCAGAGTACATTGAAGTCGACACGAAGATTTCCGGAACGCGCTGGTATAGCATTTGGATCAGCAGGTCCGGGCCGCCATCAGGGAGAAGCGGTCATTAGTAAGAGGACTTGTTTGGATCAAGTCTGGGGAGCTATACTATAGGTTTTGGGGTATTGCAACGTGTCTGGTCAAGGCAACACGTTAGAATATCACCTCAGGCCTGTTGCTTAGTCAACCGCTAGCGCGCCACCACCTAGAGCACATAAGTAGCCAGCAAACCCTACTAGAGAATCTACAAGTTACCCTCAAATTCTAAAGCAACATCTGCGGGTAGGGCCTTTATCTGGAGATCAGCGTGCTACTGAAACCTTTCAGGACGTCTGGTGTCGACTTCCGTAGTCATCGTTCTGACGTATAGGGTTGCTCGGGGGGCGAAGGGGAGGGCAGAGGGTCCCAATTCCCATATCGTTGCCAATCTCGGCAGACCTCCCTTCTCTCATTAGGTTCTAGTACCAACACGGTTAGATCCATTCTCAGGAAAGGTCCGTCAATGGTATCGGCCAGTCCTCCATTCTGCCATCCTGCAGGCGTCCAACGAATGTTCAAAACAATATGTACATAAACGGCTTTGAGGTCTTTGATGACAACTTGTGACTCGAACGTCTCTACAAAGACTAAGCTAGGTACATCTCACACTCACGAGCATGTTAACGACTTCACAATGTTGAAGAAGCGCTAATAGCATGCATTTGTGGATATTGAGTCTGAACTTGATCTGCACTTACTGTAATCGCCGTACGCGTGCTTCTCCACTCTTTCCCAGGCGCCGGAAGCTATTCCCATTGGGCAATCTTTACAGGGATCCTTGCCTGTTTGACCAAGGGAGTCAAGTGAGGCTATAGGGCTGTTCTAAGCCGAGGAGTGGGGGCTGAGAGAAGATTTTCACCCCCTTAGACCTCAAAGCAATGGCAGAACCGGCGTCGTCCGTATCCACATGGACCCTCTATCGGCAGTAGGCCTTGCTGGCTCGATAATCACCATTGTCGACGTCATTACGAGAAGTATCAGCTCCCTGCGGACTTTGCAAGGGAGATGGAAAAGTGCTGATCTGACGGTCAGCCTCCTCATCGGACAGCTTACCACCCTCAAAGCTGCTTTGGACCAAATCTCGCAATGGATGTCTTCAAACTTGGACTCATCGTCGCAACATCACCAGCTTACGATTGACATGACTAGCTCACTTCAGAGCTGTAAGGCCTTGATCTCGTTCTTGAACGATCATATTTCTCGTCTGGATTTCGACGATCTAAATGGCTTGACGGTCGATAGTAGGGCGAGGCTTGTCTTGCAGGATCAGAATGTCAAAGATTGTGTCAATCACCTGAATAATCAAGCAATTGCTTTCAATCTTCTTCTGACTGCATTGAATTGGTGAGTGGCTCTTTCATTCCGAGAGTTCTTTGGAGGCTACTAACCAGCATGTAGCCGATCACTTTCAGAGCAAAAGCAATTACTCGAATCAAATCAGAGCCAGCAAACCTTTGCTCAGGTGAAAGATGACGCATCCTCTCTGTTCTGCTTGCGGGATTCAGCATCATTCCAAAGCTCCTTGACATCTACAACAGCAACATCCTCTAACCTCAATCAGCGATTTGGCTTTGATAATTTATTACTGGGTTCTCAGGTGTACCAAGGTCAGTTAAAGGCATTTATGAGAAGTGCTCTTCGGAGGAAAACTCATTCCGTGGAGAGGCAGACGGAGGTTTTGGTATTGCCCTGGAGGGACTCGAATGTTCCTCCCTATCATACCAACATCTGGGTGTTTGGACCATCACATGATGGGCTCTCACGAATGCTGAGATTAGGGAGCTTGTTCTCCAGCGCACCGTACAGTGTCGAGGATCGGGAGGCAGCTAAGACCACCATTATCGAGAAAATATGCGATTTCATGAAGGCTGCGTTGAAGTCAAAGGAACCCTGGATCAGTCCCGAACTGATACATGACACAAGGAATGTCTTAGAGCAGCAGACTCGCACGGTATACGATAGTGCAATGTCCTCGCCGGAGCTACGAATCTCGTTGAAGAAGCTTTGGCTCAGTGATGACATAAGGGAGATATGCAGCCTTCACGCTAAGGAGATCGGAAAGCCTTCGATTCTTTAGTAAGTTGATCATTCTGTTATCGAAGGGAATATGTATGATGTTAAAGGCTGACTAGTGGGATCCTTATAGCTTTCTGGGGTCTCTCGACCGGGTTTTGGACATTGATTTCATACCTGATGATCACGACGTTGCTAGGGCGTCGTTCATCAGGAATGTTGGTATTGAGAAAATGCTGGTGGACAGAGGCCGTTTTCGACACCACATCTTTGACGGCTGTACGCTCAAGCTAGCGAAGGAATATAGCCCGGCTGACGATAGGGATGTGTCTGCAATCATATTCATGGCTAACATATCTAATGACAGTATCACGTCAAAGTCCTCACAAGTTGAGGAGACTCATACCCTCACTCAAACCCTGAACTCCTTTGACAAAATATGCAACTGGTCCAGGCTAAGGCTGTTCAATATTCCCGTGATAATGCTCCTAACAGAACACATATCGTCTCCAGAGGAGATTACTTCAAAGTCATCACGTTTACCTCTCAGAAGATTGTCCGACGACCCAACTTATACTCCAACACAAGAAGACATGATCCGACGTTTCCTGACCTTGAGCGGATCAGCCGACAGGGCGCGATGGGTATTCCATTTTTCGAGCGGTAACCAGGCAAGGACTTCCAAGTTTTTCTCCTGGGCTATAGACCAAGTCGCCTGTTTCGAGGGAATGGTGGGCGCGGGCTTTGTGGACGCGGGTCTGTGTTGGGCGTAGGAGACACTGACAGCCTGGTTCAATTGGAGGAACTGCGGCCTTCAAGGAACGTCATAACGAGTGTGGACCATACATTTCAGAGGACAGACTAGCGTTTCTAATGGACGAGATCTGCTGTAATCTGTAGCCTAAGAGGCTAGATATAATAGAGTCCGATGTCGCTTCTACGCTTAGGTAGTGACTTATAATTCTATCGATAATGCTCGAATATAGTCGTAGAGAAGCAAGCCTAGGGGAAGGGAAATCCTTTACAAAGGTCTGGGTCCGTAGATCATGGTGCCCATTCCAAGCAAAGTATTCACCTGGAGAACTCGACGCTGAATTTCGTGATCCATTCTTGAATGAAAGCGAACCATCGTCCTCTTGCAGTATGTAGTAATGCCATTTGCTTCCATCTATACGCGTTGTTTCGAGTTTCAATCTAGCCTAGGCAAGCTCTCAGACTACAGATACCCAGCAGCAACATATAGTCACCGGCATAACCTCATCGAGCCACCATACTCTACCTACAATTTCTCATGTGACCTACAGCTCCCTCAATAGCTTCAAGTCCCGAAGCATCCAACATGCTAATTGGAGGCAATTGTAGCTCTAACGTGTGCCCAATTCATGGCTATATATACCCGTAGAACTACGCTATTGGTGCGATTTCCCTGCAAGGACCCGAAACGGCGGCCATGATGTGAGGAAAACAAGGAGCAAACTTTGTGGCATACGTACCGGAAGAACGGCCACCTTGCATACGTCAAGCTCCCCATATTCGTATATGATAAGGTATGCTTCCCCCCCCTAAGCGAGTTTGAGCACTGTTGTCGTTGACAAGGCGGAGAGTGCATTACACATAATGTATTACACTATTAAGGCTAGGCTGATTTGGTTTCACTACGACATTGGGGTGCTTAGAAGACTTTAGACTCCAGGGAATTCCGCATCCGCCGATGACATTCTAGGATGAGACAGTTCGCCTTCGTGAATCCTGCAGCGGACTTCAAACGCCATTGTGGCGTAGAATTCGAAGGTCAAAAATACCTTGTGGAGAGGTTTTGGTGTCAGATATCATCACCCTAATGTCGTTTATATCATCATCTTCAACGATATGGTAGTTGAATTGCCCGTAGTTGCACAGTCCGATTGCCGCATTCTCCACATATTCCTCCTGACGTACAGGACGCTCAGACGTCAAATAGAGGTGCTCCAAACCTCATGTCGTAAGGAAGTTAAAGAAGCTTCTCAAGCCGCCATAACGACTGGTGAGGTAACGCTTTGGTTTTGGCATGCAATACTCAAGCGAAGAGACGTGCTAGGGGATCATTAGAGCTTTGGTGGGGTGCCATTCAATAGAGAAGTTTCAATCGTATAGTGCTGGTAGGTAACAGTGAAAAGTACCGATATTATAGACCCACTTGATGTTCCGCTGTTTACCGGTCAAGGCTTACATGGACACCGAAAGCAGTCATTGTGAGCTCGAGAAGTTCCCATGGCACCAGCTTCAACGGCGTATACGCCTTCTGGGCATCTCCACCTACATGGAACCGCTATATGAATGGGCATGTCATCTCCAAGCGGTATACAAGGCACATCAGGATGCAGTACGCGCGTTGACAGAGATGATAAATTTCTATGCAAGGAATGTCAGCGATACCGGGACGTCTTAGTGAACTATCCATATCGGAATTAGAACACTAGCTTCCTGCTGCCTACCAGCTTTGTTGATGTTGATTAGTTGAAAATAATGGTGGATGAGGCCTGCTCAACTAGGCTCGCTCACTACTAGTCTACCAGGGCTAGGGCTTGCCAAGGCCTCCGTGCGCAGGTAAAAAAGACCTCTGCATGCAATTCTATCTAGGAACAACAACGTCAATAGCAATAGAACTGTTCACTCATATCCATGACTAATAAGTCTCCAATCAGTTCACTGACATTCTAAAGATATCGTTGCGTGTGGCTCGGCTGTTGGTGTCTTGTTGACTTGCTGAGCAGTTAGGCACCTCTGAGCTTGTTGCAGAATACATGACCTGTATGAGTAGAGCCTTACGCGCCATGAGACCGCTTTAATGATGATAGAGGGCAATTGCAGGTTCGCTGACAATCGTTTAAGCTTATGAATTTATCAACTCCGGCACATGGATGCTGACACAGCCATCATACCGGACATACGCAGAGTCATGTACGCACCGATAATAATTTGTGCACGGCCTCTACACAGCTCTTGCTAACAGCGAGACGCAGCACCCGTGCTTGGATCAAACAAATGCATTGTAAATACTTCCGCCATTGGCGCATTGACTCTATTACTCCTTTGACTGTGAGCAGTGAGAGATCCCATGTAGAGGGACAATTAGAACAGATGCAAAGCACAGGCGAGGGGAGGGAGGTAAAGATTGCACGGATCCTTTCGATGACGATACAGGAATAGTCCTTACAGGGTTCGATGGAGGTATCAAACATTGGCGCAGTAAGCGATAGCCGCAAAAGAGGCTTTGAGAATATGCCTCTTCACCCTTGAACAATCTGTTAGTGGGAACTAATTGGCGCTGAACATAGCACATTTAGTCGCATTAACAGTTGGGAATTAAGCGTTCGCCAGACCACCCAAAGAATTCCCCGAGACTGACTACCTTGAGTTTTACCCTTAAGGAAACTGCACTCCACAATTCGACGGTTTCTGACACATTTGACAACACTCATACGCACATCACCAGCACTATACTCCCTAGCTTGCAGAGACCTTCTTTTCCGTGTGAGAGAAATAGCACAACCACGGGTATAGTCGGCGGTAGCAATGGCTCTGATGTATGAAGATTGGTCAGAGCGTTAGTTGGAGAATGGGGGACCAATATCACAATATGAACGTCGCAGGTGCATGGTCGTATCTGCTTGATCCTGAGTTTAAACCCAGCATACATCGCCAGAATATTATTCCGTCAGCTAGGTCGCCTGCAGGTATACCTAGTTGTTGAAATCTACGCCTACAGAGAGCCGATAAGGCTGGAAAGAAGGAGGATCCACTTCATGTTTCGAGTGGATGATTGATCATGATTTGAAGTCCTGCGTATTGGTGAATATATCTCGTCAGAAACTGATTCTGCCAGCTTCAGTCTCAGCACTATTGGCGCAGCTGTTGGGACGACATCGGCGATAAGGAATCTATGGGGGCGCTCTCGGAGGATGCAACGGAGAATCACCTATAGTCCAAACCGTTGAGTCAGGCCACTTCTTGGCAGATGACGTTTAAGCACTCATGCTGGAAGCTATGCCGCCGTAACCGATTCACAAGCGAGCCTCAGTATCAAATAGCGCCAGGAAGCTTTCACCGCTGTCACTATCTGCAATCTTTTAGGGTAATACCATTAGTTACCCCAAGAATGACAGACTAACATTATAACGTGACAATGGTCTGAATGCCCTATAGGAGCAAATGACGACAGATATCGACTCGCCAAACGCTCGGACAGGGGAAGGCGTCCTCGTGGCTCAAAGAGTATAAATGAAAAAATAGCGATTGGCGAGGCTAAGGCCCATAATTTCACATGATCATTCACTTGATACTAGGCATAGATCAAGAATCGTAGACGCCTCCGGCCTCGAGATATGGTAGGACTATACCGTGGTCGTTCTGTCGTGAGCCTCGACATTAGGAGAACGAGGGATCTGATTATTACAAATTCCAGTTGAAACGCCTTTCAACCCTATCTGGCTCATTTTTCTCAATCCTCACCCTGTGAAACCCTGCGAAATATACCATTTACGCCTCTTACGCTGAGGACGAAGACCAATGGAATGATTCCAGGATGCTGTGGTCGTTTGTATGGCGTGAGGATACCGCGAGAGCTTTTACGAGTACCTCAAAAGGTTCCTTCCCAAACTCGAACGGATATGTGACATCCGTTCTTAGCGTCATAGAACACACCTCGGTCAGAGGAAGACGTGACCGTAGAGACATCAACCTATCTGAACAACATGTTTGGGGTCTTGTTCGTTTCTCATGACCTTGACATGACGCATATCCTTCGGAGGTACAACCATGACATTGACGGTCATTGCAAGGGCATCATCACCAAAGTACGCCATGTGGCTCGAGGAAGCTCTCGCATGCAGCAATCGCGAATTGTTAGCGTCATTCCACCGGTTCAGGGCAGATGTACACAGTCAAAGCCATGGCTACCAGGCGCCTCATCCGACCTCACGGTTTCTCAAACCCTGCAATCCCCATCGATGTCTTTGACATTGTGGGCGACATCCTCGTGAAAGCACAACTATCATCCCATGCATACGTGCAGGAATAGAAAACGCAGGACGCAGAGCATAGGCCTTGAGAGCGCTGACCAAGCTTGAAGCACTTGTTCTTGTACCCTTACTTCCATAACTCTGCGCGCTGTACTATTATTACCTTGAATTATCCATGCAGATACTGCAAAGCAGGGGCTTTCGTACGAAACAAGGCGGATGTGGCCATGGCAATTTGCAAGGTCTTGAACTCGGCATATGAGGATATCTCGTTTCCAAGGCGAGCGTGCTACTGAGTCAAAGTCATTGGTCAGCGCTCACGTTTTCGGGTAGCTCGGCCAGATCGATGACGTTAAGCTTCTCACTGTATCCATATTACTATGACGTGAGCAGTGTCAATAAGCTTTCGGTTTATCTAAGTATCATCATAAGGTTAATTGACAGCGTCATAGTCATCGACCTCCACCCCCAAACGTTTCACAAAACAACGTTCCGCCTTCCTAAGTTCTCATGACGTCAAATATACGTAGCTGAGATAATATTTCGTACTGAGAGATTTAGACCCTGGATCGCAGCGCACCTACTCGTTCGGAGGAATCCCCTGCAGCCATAAAACTCAAAGCACGGAAGTCAGAACTCACAAGCTTAAACCAGGTCAAATCATAACCCTCGTCAGCGATATCCAGTCGCATTCCTGCTGTGCGCCTATACTGGACTTGGAGTAGCCTCGTCCCGCCGTTTCATGTCACCGGCCCGATCCAAGGCGCATATAGTAAGAATCTTCCCGCACTACTAAGGCCCAAGGTAACTAGGAACGCCCTGACAATTGCGCGAAAGTGTCGCGGCTACATTACTTATCCATCGCCATGGGGCGAAGATCGGGTAAGGTACGGATAAGGTACTGGAGAGCGTTATGTAGAGGCGATACTTATATGTGGCGTGATGAACACACGTTAAGTAGCTCTTCCAGCTTCAGCTTCAGCTACACCCACTAGAGGTATATCAATCGGCTCCAATCACTGTCTCTTCTTTAAAACACTTTAATGCTTCCCAATTTTCATATCGAAGCCTATCAAATGCATTGCTCATACTTCTCTCTTTGGGCGACCGCCGCACTTGCAGTCTTCCAACTCACGTATGCCCTCCCAACAAACCAAAATTCATCCTACCAAATCAAGAACAACCCATCAACCTCCTACACCAACCAAAGTACTCGTCCCTATGTCACTTCCTCCAAGTAGTCCAAGCTAATCTAATCCGCAGACTCAAATAACACAGCCGTAAAAGCCGGCAACTACAACATCCTCTTTTGCGGCAATCAAACAACCACAGTCCGCGAGTCCCTCCAACTCCTCTGGGAAAACCTTGGCACCAGCGTTCAACCAGATATCCAAAACGGCACCAGAAGCCCCGCCTACCAAGCTTTCTTTAAAGTCAACGACTACACCTCCTTCGTGACGCAAATGCTCTCTAATATAACCAGCGGCGCTTCCGTCCAAAAGACCGGGCAGAGCGGGCAGAACGAAGCCGATCCGCCTACACTCGCTTGCCTCACCGGGCCTGGAATAGCTACCGAGGAAACGAGTTCAGGAACGAGGGATCTATACGACATATGTTCTGGAAATGCGAATTACGCGTCTTTCTACCGCAGTTCATCGAGTTGGATATTCCTGTGCCCTGCATTCTTCAGCTACCAGCAACAAACCATCGCCTCCTCCTCAACAGCAAGCCAGTACTGTCCGAATGTCAAAGACAATTACTTCCTACTCAGTAACTGGTCGAATCTGGTACAGAGCCAAATGTATATACTCATGCACGAGATAACACATTTTTACCTTGATTCGGCTCCGTATCCGAGTACGAGTTCGAGTGATCAGGTCGAGGTGACGGATATCAACGTTGCGTTCAACATGGCGGCGCAGGATGCGATAAGTAATCCACAGAGTTATGTGATCTATGCTGCTAGTACGTCATACACCCTTCTCACATCTCGGCGAATCAAGGACTAATGAATCTGTTCAGTGGTTTCAGCAGGCTGCAAAACCTACCCCACCGCCACAAACCGCGACCCAGATGAATGCGCCGGCTCATGTCTCAGCAGACTCGGCTCCTCAACAAACGATGTCGTCTCCTTGTCCAACGTAACCGTGTACGGCACAAATGTCGACGCGATGTCTATGAGTGCTTTGACAAAGAATATTACCAGTCTCAGCACGACCAGCGCCGGTACTAGTTTGAGCCAATCTGCATAAGATGTAGGAGAGGATCGTTGTATATTGCATCACGACTTTGGGTGTCTGCGAGGTGCATGACATGGCACGGTTGGGGGCGTTGCGATGTACAAGAATCCTGGATTGGGGGTTTGATGGGGATTTGCTTTATACCCGGACGCATATAATCTTACATCATCTTACGTGACAGTCTAATGCAACATGCAAGTTTTTAGATCGAGATAAGATGGCTTGTTGAGGATGAGATGCAGCACATAATATTCGGTGTACGTACTTCTCTTACTTGTGTGGGGCCAGAGATATGCACGGCGGTCGTGGTTTCCGTTCGATTTCCCACTGTCATCTCAAAATGATATGAGGATTCTGGGAAGGGCAGCCTTCGCTCTTCTTTCTTCTGATTATCTGGCTCACCAGATTATTTCTCCTGAGGTCCCACGTTGACCCTGCCAAGCAAAGCTCACAGTTAATAGGTTCAGTCAGAAACAATGCCTTTACAACAATTGAAGCTGAGCAATGGACGAGTAGAGATCTTGATGGCACCTTCGAATTCCAGAGACTACTTCAAGGTCTTGACTCTTGTCAGTCAGATGGCGCTGATTGACTCGTGCCTTCCGATTTTCAGAGCACGAACAATCCGAGAAGGCGCAACTCAGTAGCTTTGTTTACTTTGCTTTATCTGCTCCAACTTCTGCCCTTAGCCAACTTTCTTCCATATTCTCAGCATTGGCTCCCAAACAGTCTCCACTACATCTCTTTGCACATCACAGCCTTATCCAACAGATACTCTCCTTCAGCTTGACCGTTCACAAGCGACATCAGGCAGCCACCATGCCGTTCTACTCCCATATATCTTCTGATATAATTCAAGACTCCTCCTCTAGATCAACGTCCTCCTCAACGTGCCCAGCTACCACTTTCACGTCCGCCATTCCCTCCGACCTCTACGGCAAGCTCCTTTCGAGCACCAACACTCCAACTGCGTACGTGAGCCCCGATTGGGCTCGCAACACGTCTGCACCAAAGTATCAACTCATAGAAATCAAGAATGCATCCATACCTATACCCGACTCAAGTGAAACCAATGTATTTGATCCCCCAGGCTTTGATGTTCTTGACGGGGAGTTCTTAGGACCAGTGGAAGGTTCCTCGAAGAGTGGGAATGCTGGCAGAGAGGGTGTGGAAGACGAGAATGATGGGTAAGCTGGAAGCTATCAGATCTATCATCCAGGTTTGGGTTAATGGGTATCGCCAGATCTCCAAACAGTGCTGAATTCAGCAACGAGGTCCCTAATCGCAACAAGAATCTCGGATCATCGGCAGATGGCGCTAAAGAAGACATCGCTGGTGATGTTGAACATGTAACAGCAGAAGAGTCCAGTCGTTACCTTCGACAACACTCAACTGCGACCGCCGACAAACAGGCCACCATTGAGGAGGCGACACAAACCTTACCTCCTGGCACTGTACACGGGATTACTGGTATGTATACACCCTCAGTCGAGCAAATCTTGTATGTCTTCCCAATAAGTCAGTCGGCCTGCTATCACTGACCAAGATGTGTAGAAATGAGATCGACAACTACACCCGCAACCACCTACATCATGCACGCAAACAATGGTTGAAGGACCTCATCAGAAAGTACAAGGACTGGATTGGCCTAGATGCGAACACTCGTAATAAAAAGGCTCTAGATTATGCGGCTGGTACTGGTTTTCTAAGCTGGGTACAAAATCTCCACAGTCCATGATACATGAATGGTGGTACACTGACTGACACATGTGCGGAATAGGCGCTGGCTCCTTACTTTGGTGAGATCGTTGGTATCGACCGTTCGCCCCATATGGTGGCAAAGTACAATGCTCTTGTCACTAGGGCTGGGAACTTGAAATGCAAGATGAGGGCTATAGAGCATGATGTTATCGGCAAGTCGCCGATTCATAAAGGTCATCGACCAGAAGCTCCTGAGATCTTCAAAAAGAATGACTTCGATTTTATTGCTATGACTGTAAGTCCTTGTGCCCGTACAACGGAGCCCTTGTCGAAGCTGATCAGGGTTTCCCATATCCCAGCAGGGTATCGACTCCTTCTACGGTCCATTCAAACACCGTTTCAGCCAGGCGGAACGTCTCATGCGGAATCTTGATACCCTTCTGTCCGGCCTTGTCGAGAATGGTACCTTCCTAATCATCGACCTCGAGAAAGTGGCCTCAGAGGCGATTGGGATGAAGGCGGTGTGGGTGGCATTGGAGTTATTGCATATGGAAGACATTAAGGTTATTAAAGACCTGCCATTTACCCCTGACCGAGTCAAGGACCCACTCAAAAAGGAAAGGGTCTGCTACATGATAAAGGCGAGAAAGGGAAAGGAGTTTGAGGCGAGGCAGAAGAGGAAAGGTGCCCTAAGATGGGAAGACTTTAAGCAGAGGGGCGGCTTCGATTGATTATCAATTGAGCCAATGCTGGTGCTGAAGATGAAGAATTTTCGATGAAGAAGCTAAGCTGCTGGGGACGTAGATGGTAGCCTTGATAATTGAGTTAGATCAAAAATTCCATAGGTTTAAAGTCCGATGTCCTGGCTTCCATGTAGCACTACACTGAATGTAATGCGCCCTGTAGTGTTCTCATAACTACCAGAGAGACCACCGGAGCTTTCACTGGAAAACTTACAGGCATTTAAGGTTGTCTGACCGCACGAAGGGCTAAAAGATGTGCCGGAGCTGGATGTCCACGCCCCAAATTCATATCATAGGCCTGGAGAGGGCATTGAAGCTATATGCATGGTATGCTATTCCCATGTCGGCCATGTACCACGGCAGCTTCCCCCTTTTGTGCTTTTAACAAGCCGCTGACACTACTTTGCAGCATATGATAGATGATATCCAGGCCTGACTGACATAGTGACTTGTTGGCTGTTGATCCAGGCTCGTCAAATAAGGAGAGAGTTCATGCACGGGGTAGTGTTACTGTAACTAATGGCCATAGGAGTTCTCGGCGTTTGCAGGATTTTCGCCGCACTCCATTAAGTTGAACCCGTGCGCCGATCAGTCCTCCCGAGTCAATCTCGCTGGTGAAACCTGTCAAGGAAGGGTATGTAGAGTATGACCTTCCGGACCAGGCGTAGGCGTCAGGGGCCAACACCCTGGAGGAACCGCGCACCAGCTCCGAGAGGAAAGACGAAGCTGATCATCGTGTAGACTCTTTCAACGGCTTCGTAAAGGATGTGGTTGTCGATTAAGAGAACGGCGAGCAGCTAGTATAGGCGAGAGCGGAGATTGCCCTTCCGAGACGTGGCAGTTACTATTGATCACCTCTTCAAGCTCAAGAAGGGAGTCATAGAACAGGTGCCAGACTTTCCGTGGGAGTTCCTCGAAGGGGAAAATATGAGGGCTTCCATCGCTGACTTGGAGATCAGCGGTCAGGTCCGATAATAGCTGGAAACGCTGACCTTAATGTGTACCGGGGGAGAGTCAGGGCAGCGACCTGGATGTCTTGACACAAGCCCACAGAGCCCTGGCAAGCGCCATAGCGTCTGGTGGCTAAGTCCCGCATTCGCCTGTGTAGGTTTTCCTTCTCTTAGACGTTGGCATCGCCGTCCTACCACGAGATCTGCAGCAAGGTGCTGGGTTACAAACTTTCAGGACACTGTAACCGTCTAATCGTTGTAAGAAACCTTCCTTTCAGAGTTCATAGCATCGTATATGCTTTCGGAGATGTCAAGATTGCCTTGGGCGAAGAATACGGGGCGACTTCATTGGAAGCATGTAGGAGGCGTTCCGAAGCTTGTCTGTTTACCTGACGACAGAGGACCAAGTACAGTGTTCCGTCCCCGTCCCCGTCCCCGTTGGCGGTGTTGGTGCTATTCGGACACTCTATCCCATCGATGGCCACCCGGACACCTGCATCGCGGGCGGACCTCGGCTAAACCCCTGGATGGAGGATAGTGTCAGTCTCAGCGCCAAGACATGATGACCCCGCAGCTTCAGCCGCACTTGAAGCCTCCTTCGTCCGATCTTTGATCTATACTGCATCCTTGTCACAACGATAATATCGTGTTCAGCATCCATGAAAAAAGGCAACGGGATAGCTCCATTGGCTGTCGTACTCTGAGCATGCAGCTAAACAAGAAAGATGCAAACGGAGTCTATCTAAACTGTCAAGATGAGACTCTTCAAGCCCCGCTCTCGTCAAGCAAAACAAAAGACCGATCTTGTCCCAGAGTCCGATTCTTCTGGGAACTCGGTGTAGGTCTAGAACCATTTGTTCTTTGCTATGGGAGGCAATTGACATGATTGCAGTGCAACTGCCGAGCAACAAGGCCGCCGCTCTGCAGCAGAGATTGCCGAAGATGCTCAGAATGAGTTGATCTCGAAGTGCCTCGCATCCTTTGGCGAGGAGGCCAAAGATCTGGCGACTGGAGATGTCACTGCCACTTCTGTCCTTGAGCTAGCAAACGCCAAGCGCACCGAGAAAGCACCAGTAGAAGGTAGCAAGACCGACAAAGTACTTAAGTGGGCGGTCTCTTTTGCCAACAACGTCGACGCATACTCCAAGGTCCTGGACGTTTACATCAGCAAAGCTCCGGAAGTTGCTGGCTTGGTTTGGGGAGGATGCAAGATCCTGCTTCAGGTATCATCGTCTGTTCATTAACCTGAATGAGTACTATTGAGGCAGCGGCTAAGATATAGTCCTCAAGATGGGGCTGAATTACATCGACGTTCTTGAGAAGCTATTTGCCATTCTGAACCGTATTGGGGAGAACATTGGCCGCTTCCAGCAATACGAGGCTCTTTTCAAAGGCTCCGAACGAATGCAGCATGCACTGACTCTAATCTACACTGATATACTTGAGCTCACTGTCAGCGCTGCCTTGTTCTACAAGAGACACGGTTTCTGTAAGTGCAATATACTTGTTCCCATGCTGCCCCATCTCAAACGACCTGATGCTTGCGGCTTACAGGTCTTTGTTCTCAGTGAACTACCTTTCCAGTATGGTTAAGAACTTCGATGTCCGCTTCGGCACAACTGTCACGAGTTTCTACCAGCACAAAGAGCTCTTAGAGGACGAAGTGTGGGCGGCTTACCTAGCTCGAGTCCTAGGCCGGAAACCAGGTCAGTTTATGGTGCTCGACTGACTGGACGGCTGGCTGAACTACTACCCAGATATCAATGTCAAGGACTTACGACGTTGGCTGACTCCACCTGAGCACGAGCCTTGCTACATACTCTCTACGCGGGAAGAGATCTGTGGTGAACGTATAGATGGAACCTGTTCTTGGTTCAGGCCAAGATTGCAGCAATTCTTAAGCGCTGCAGACCGATATGCTTTGCTCATCTTAGGCGGGGCAGGTACTGGTAAGAGTGCACTGAGTGGATGGATCCTCGATGAGTTGGAAGATCAGAAAGAGAACGTCGACAGTAAGATTGTATTGCACTTTTTCATCCGTAGGTTCAGCTTGCATCCCGCACCTCTAGTGCGCTAACGCGCTCTAGGAGGTCATGAAAAGTACAGATGTACCAGCTTTGACTTGGTGAGGGGGTTGCTATTGCAGTTGCTGGAAACCAAACTTGGCAATCCTGCCTTGCATCACCGCCTGACAACAACCTTTGGTAGTGCAGTTCAGTCTCACGCTTCTAGAGATTTGGAGTTGGCGCTGTGGGATGACTTCACTAACGTGGTTACTACGCTTGAGAATGTCGTCCTTGTTATCGATGGGCTGGACGAACTCGACTGCGATGAATACGAATTACTGACCATAGTCACGCGCTTCTCTGATATAGCTAGGACTTCTGGACCAGCTTGCAGAACGTTCAAGGTTATGATCACGTCACGTCCCATGCAGACTGAAACACCAGCGAACGTGGAGGAGTTTTGGATCGAACCGGAACTCACTCGGTCGGATGTCTCCGCCTACATTACGCATTCTATCCGGCGACTGTCCGCTACAGAGAAATCTCCTTTCTATCGAATGCATGACGCTGATCGAAAGACTATCGAACATCAATTGGCAGAAGGCGCGGACGGTATGATACTTTGGGCGAAACTTGTCATGGAGGATATGGGACGGAAGAAGTCCATGCCGCAGATAAAGAAGTGTCTGGAGAGTGCACCGAGGAAGCTAAGCGAACTATATGCAAGACTCTACGAAACTCTCGACAAGGGCACAGGGGATACTCAGAAGATTTTCCGCTGGCTACTCTGTGCGCAGAGGCCACTACGCCTCGATGAGCTGGAAACAGTGCTTCAAGTCGACCAGGAGGACCTCAGTCTCTGCAAGCGACTCACAGAGATTGTATATGACCTACAGGACGCATGCGGCCCGCTTATCGAGATATCTCAACGACGTGTTAGACTCGCTCACCACTCCGTCCACCAATGGATGCTTGAAACCGAGCATCTGGACTACAACATGCAAGAATGTCACAGAGAAGCCTCAGCTACTTCAATCATTTATTTGGCTATTGTACTGCCATATCAACCATCCAAGGTCGACGAGCTCTTCCCAACAACGATCGTTGGAGATGCGCAACGGGAAAATCTGACTCGCCTATGCAAAGATCACTTTTTGCTCGACTACGCAGCATCTTTCTGGCCTGTCCATCTGCAAAAAGCTATAGCTGCAAATAAGTCAGACCACGATCTCAAGCTCGATTCAAGATTGCAGTCTATCTTTGTCACAATCTGGGGACTATCCCTTCTCGAGATCGTTCTATGGACCTCATGCTTTGCACCTATAGAAACGAAAGAGATATCTCGGTATGCCTCCGTCGTGAGGCTTTCTATCTTGGGAGAGAAGCATTGTGAATCGATCCAGAATATTATCAATAACGCGTTTATGGATGAAGCATCCGCAAACTATGAAAATGCGAGTGTTCTATATAGGAGAGCATGGTTGGCATGTCGATCGGTACTGGGGGATCAATACCCCTGTACGTACGAATGTGCAAATTCTTACGCCTTGAATCTAGAGAAGGCGGGCAAAGGAGAGGATGCAGAAGAGGCATACGAATGGATGTGGAGATCACGTCAACAGGTACTTGGGGCGAACCATGCAGACACCTTGATGGTTGCTGCTCGATTAGCGTGGCTCTATCAACGTCATGAGCATTTCGAGAAAGCTAATGACGCGTATCGAGAAATTTGGGAGGCCTGGGTCAACAAACTAGGTCACTTCGATGAACAAACAATCCTAGCCGCGGGTTATTACGCACGGGCTCTACAGTTCGTTGGAAAGAATCAAGAAGCTGTTGAAATCTATGGTGCGAGGTTGGTAGCGGCTGGCGACAATTACGAGAAGTTTTCGCAAGAGTACATTACCGCAGTGATAGCTATGGCACAGGCTCTTGAATGTGCTAGTATGCACACTGAGTCAGAAACATTAATGTTAGATTTGAGCAGGGACCTCCTCAGGGTCAAAGATGGTGAAATCAAAGTTTGTGCTTCCGTTCAATTGAATATCGAAATTTCGCGCTTCTACAGCCGTCAGAAGCGGGCTTCCGAGGCCCAGCGTCTCCTGAAAAGCTGCTCGTCTTGGTGTGACTTGATATTCGGCACGGACAGTGAGCTCGATGATCGAACGATCGCTCTGACCGAAGATCTCGTCCGTGAGCTAGAGAGGCAAAATTCACGACCAGAAGCCCTCAATGTGATCTTACGGCTGCGCCAATATTACGATAGAACGCTCAATCCAACGAGCGAAGCATCGCTGAAGATGATGTACTGGATGGCTCAAATTTTTGAGGACGAACATCAAGTTGCCGAGGGAAAACAGATGCTACGCGAGATCTATAGGATCACCAGCAAGTACACATCTCTTGATGCAGCAATGCTGGAGGCTGCCCGACGCTTGGGACTTTTCTATTATCAGCTGGCGGATTGGACAGCACTCGAACAGCTTTGCCAGGAATCTCTCGAGCGTGTCTGGCCAGCAGTCTTGGCACAAGGGCCGCCCTGCATGCTTCCCGATGATCATCGGACGAGTGCTCTCTCTATTGCGCGTCAGCTGGCACTATCCTACCAGAAGCAAGAGCTGAGCCTGGCCATTCCTGGCTCATACGCTGCCACCAGGTTACTGGAAAAAGCTGAGAAAATTTATATCAGGATATCAGACTCTTTGCAGAGTAGTATCGGTCCGCAAGATCCCAATACCATTGGCGCTATGGTCGAGGTTGGGAAATTTTACGAAGCTCGGGGGAAGCACGACAAGGCGCAGCAGGTTTGCGAGCAAGTATTTCAGTCCAACAAGACGGTATTGGGGCCATCGCATTACCTGACGACTCGTGCTTGGCTTAAATTGGCACAATTCCACGAGCGTAGAGGGGACTGGAATCGATCACAACAGGTGTATGAGGAGCTCTTGCGACAAGTCAGCAAAGACTGGGGCCTCAGTCACCATTTAGTTACTGAAGTCTCACTGAACCTTGACAGGATCTACCAAAAATGGGGAAGGCCAGCGGCTTCAGGAGAAGCCCAAGCAAAGTTCACACAAGAAGTCCCTAGAGGCTTTACCATACCGCATGACCAGGCGAGTAAGTCCAATGACTGTCTCCAAGACCTTTATGAGGATCAGCTCAAGGCCTCTGGGCCGGTCGAAGGCCTGCAGGACCGACTTTCGCGGATTCAGAGGGCATATATGGCCTCGGTGGACGTTTCGGGCACACTGTCGCGTGTCACCATAAATCATGGTCTCAGACTGGGAGCCTTGCTCGAGAAGGAGGGCTTGGATTCCAAAGCCATGCAATGGTACAAGTACATGACGGGGAACGAGGAAGCTATTGAAGAGAATTCTCGCTCTTCTGTACTACAGTATGAGGCAGTCAGGCGACTTGCCCATCTCTACGAGTCAGAACCGGCAGACTTGGACAAGGCAGAAGCACAGTACGTTCGCAATTGGAGCAATATCAAGGGCAAAAAGGGAGGGACGATCGGTGATACGTCCTCGCTTCGCACGTTTCGCGATCTGCTGAAATTTTATACGAGACATCCGACGATGTCTGAGAAGGCGATCAGCTTGCTAGACAATACTTGGGCGGAGCTTCAACAGGAGAATCGATCAAGTGAACACTTTCTCACGGCAATCGAGACGATTATACATTCCTACATCTCGGTTGGTAAAGCGGACAAGAGCGAGAATTTGTCGCGGCAGGCAGTCTCGTTCTTGCCGACCGGCGAATTGATGCCGCAATCAACTGTCTTCCTCGGAAGGCTTAGTCGAAAGATTGGGAAAGATTATCGACTGCAAGCCCTTCATCTGCAGTTCGAACATCAGATTCAACTTGGCGCTATAGACGTATGTACGATTGCAGCGACTGCTCAAGCACTCTTCGGCCCTCATCGTTCGAGGGGCGCCGACAAGGAAGATAGCATACCATTACTGAGGTCAGCCTACGACGTATGGAAGCCTAGAGGTGAGGACAACAATACAACTCGCATCCTGGGAGACATCCTACTCAAAGAGCTGAGTTGGAATAAGAGAAATGAAGAGAAAGGAAAACTACTGGAGGATCGATGGAACACCTGCGTGACTACGCTCGGGCTTTTGCACAATGCGACGGTCGAGGCAGGGAAAGCTTTAGGGAAGGAGGACCACCTGGAAGACATTTGGAATGCGCACAAACAGCTACATGGGGGATCAAACCCCATCACCTTGGAAGTTGGGGAGGAACTGGCTCGTTGTTGCAGTAACAATGACCGGCTGAAATCACTCGCAATCAAGATGTACCGCGAATTGTTCGAGATGAGTTGGGCTGCGGACGATCGGGGACCCACTCACGATAGGACAATGAACCTTGGGATTACGTTGGTTGGCGAGTTGTATCGGAAAGACGACACAGAGCCTGACCTAGTCCACAACAAAATATTCGTTGCGCTTCGAGGCAATAGTAGCACCGATGCACTTGCTTTAGCCAAATACACTAAACTTGCAGAGTCCTGCAAGCTGCAATCTATGTATGGTACCGGTGAACAACCCACACTGCAAAGCAAGGAGATCATCAAGTTCACAATGCATCTGTGTCGCCAGACGAATGGACCCTTCGAAAACACCACCTTAAAGCTTCTGGACAGCTATGCCACTTGCGCTAGGAAGCATGGGGACACGGATGATCTGCTAGCCACGTACGAAGACTTCTGGAATAAGAGAGGCTCGCAACTTGCGTGGCATGACAGGAATGTATCCCGAGTTGGACAGAATTTGGCCGAATTGTATTTCGAATTTGGCCGCCAAGAAGAGGCAATGGATTTGATATCCGACATTCGCCGCCACGACGAGCGCGAATATCGCCTCTCCGATAAGCGTACACTTGCCAGCTACAAAACCGAATCCGAATTTTACTTCGAACGGAAAGACTATCTCAACGCGCTACGCGTCCACGAAGAGATACTCAGATACTACCAGAGCAATTATCGAACAGACAATTTCATGGACTTGATCCAGCAGTTTCATCAAAAGGGGCGTGCTTTACAGAGGTTGGGGAGATGGAGGGAGGCGAGGGGAATCTATGATGAGGCGTTTGCTGTGACAATGCGGTACCATGGTCCCCATGGGTTCTATGTGCATAAACTGGCGAACATCAAGATGTGGAGTGAGAAGGGGTACGAGGGATATGGTGAGTCATTCGAGGAACAGAGGCCTTTCTGTGGTAAACGGCTGACAATAGCCAGAATCTTCAACAAGAAGAACGCCGCCAAAAAGCCTACAACCCCTCCCCCACCATCTCACCTTCCCTCCCGACCCGGTCGGCCCGGAAATCCCCACATCAAGTTCCAACCCCCAACGATCCCATCACACCCCATCAGCGGCCCACTAACACACACATAGTCGTGCTTTATCAGACTAAGCGTCACCCTGTTCAAGACGCAGAGCCCATCAAATACATCAACAATAAGATCATCCACACCATCAATATCAAACATTGACCGCAGTCACTACCTATATCCATAATCGGCGTAAACTGGGATTCCGTTCCTGGTCCACCCATGTTGAATTGGGCCCAGTCCGTGAAGGCTAATGCGTCGTAGCTGAGGGTTGTACTTTGCTTGTAGAGAAGGGAGGAGCAGGTTGATTGATTGTAGATCCGAGACTGGGAAGGCGGTGGGGCTGGGGGAGGGTCTTTTTTCACGATTGGATAGGTGAGGTGGAGGGTAGGGGGGAGGGGAAGGATGTGGTGGGGAAGGCCGTGGTTGTGAGGAAGAAGAGGGATAAGCTAGGGGAGGAAGGGGGGGGATGCACTTTTGTGGGTGCTATAGCGGGGGCTTTAGTAGGAGGATGAGATATCTTACTCTCAAATGAAGTGGAAAGTGATTTTTCGGTCGTGTCGTGATCAAGGAAACGATGAAAATTGTATAGCAAAAGTTGAAAGGTTGAGGAGGTCTCGTTGCCCTTTTGTAACTCACGGTGTACGCCTCCATGTCTCGACTACAGGTGGATGCAGTGTTATTCTTTTCGTGGTCTTGTGGTGTTCTATGATCATGACTTTGATATGAAACATACACACTCTCAGTTCTTGTTGATACCTATAAGAGGACAACAAAAACAATCGGGCTAGCCAATGGCACGTGCACTAATGTTTCACATACAGGCAAGTGGAGGGAGCGGTATCGGTGGCTCAGGCGGCGGGTAAAACATGTTTCATAGTAGCGAAACATTTTCTACATGCCAGGACACATAATGCGTTTTACCACCAATCTCTTTCTTGATTTGCGAGAAGTTCTGACAATCAACCTCAATTGCGCCGATGGAGATGAACTAATTCGTGAGTAGATATTGAAGCATCGATGAACTCGGAGTTGGGTTGAAGGGTATTAAGGTGGCGGTGGCGGTTGGGCAGCTGCATACGTCGGCGTTGGGTGCGGTGAGTCATTAGTGGAGAAGTTTGGAGTATGGGCTGCTTCATAATGGTACCTTAAAGCTGCGTCTGCATGTTCATCGAATTTTCAAGGTTTGTCAATATTGACAAGGACATCTATCGTCGAATTGAAGTACGTATGCTTTCCTATGAAGAAGGTGACAAAAATCTACAGCGACTTGGCTCTAAAGTGGCAATGAAATTCAACCTACGGATATGATTTGGGTCGGAAACCCCCCATTTTGGAGTAAAGCAGAGCTGAGAAGACTTGCTCCGAGCGTAAGTGGACTTGCTGAGTGATGCCCCCAATCGGAAATCAGTGGTCATCTGCAGGCTTGGCTGATATTTGGAATGTGCATCATGCCGCTCTATGGGGATCCTCGGAACCCTCTTCTGCTAGGTCCTATCAACCTCCTCATGACCTCTCCAAAGTGTTCCGTTCATCTTCCCACAACGAGCAGGTGCTCATCTTCAGACAATGTCTGTTATATAATTCAAAGTTTCCCAAGTATGACCAGAGCACATATCAGCAAGGCTAGCGTGGTCAATGTCATCAATGTAGGAGGCGGAAGATTTGATATAGATGCCGCACTGAAGGCCGGTGATGCAATTGTCGCCATGACTCGTGGGATTGAGAGAAAGAGGGCGGGAGTCGGAGTACGATTAGCTGCAGGAGACGGGGCCGACCGTGGAGGGAGAGTAGTGTCTCTTGTCGTTTTGGTAGGAGGTGGTGAACGCGAAACGGAAGCGGAAGGCAGGAAGAGTAACTGTGGTAGCTATCAGGGTGGGTAGATGTGGTCTAAAAATTGCTCATTGCTTGGCTCTGGAAACGTGGGATCGGATCTTTGGCGTGGGGTTTAAGCGCTGCTGGATGACTTGTGACAAGCGTTGTCTACCGCTAGAGGAATGATTCGGCCGAGTTGATCTTCGGCGAATCCTAGACGTGGTGATTATTTCCCTCCACTTACCACGCCCTGTTGTACCGTCAGCTTACACAATCTTGTCGATCATCACGCCGCCTTCCACTTTAGTGATGACCTGTTTCGGCCGCCCCTGCGTGATACGGTGTTTTGCTAGGTATGAGCTCCAGTCGAATAGTCGCGTCAACGATATTTCTCAGTCCTACATTCATCCTTCCCATTCAGGGCGTTTCATGCTGATTGTCTCGGCCAAGCTGACACTTACCTTGCATATTGCAATTGGATACGAGGTCCAATGACGTATATATAACTCCGAAGCCATAGTCGAGAACACTGCAGGGTCCAGTGTCGAATAAGCGTCCTTCGCTCGGCTGTTCTGCAGCAGGAAGCGCGCGTCGGTTCTTCTTCTCGGAATGTTTCAGGTGAAGCACAAGCACGGATAAAGCCAGACCGCTTGCGCCGAACCGTAAGAGGATGGCCAATGCAATTTGTAGACCTCTCTGTATGGTAATATCTGCAAGTAAGATCATCGTGATATGGGGTGGCGTTACGGCACCAAGGCCTGTGGAAGGCGGAAGGCCAGAATATAAGAAGGGGGCTGTTGCTCAGGTTCGACCCCAGTCACACACTGCCGCCAAGAACCATATCCAGACGTACCTCATCTGTCCTAACTGGAAATATTTCATAAGCCTCCCAAGATGCTTCTACAGAGAGTGAGTCCCGTGAATATTTCAGTCTTTAAGCAAAGTGCTGAACGTTTGCCAGTTCCTCATTGCTGCTCTATACGCAACCATGGCCGCAGCCAAGCCATTCTACCCATATACAAATGGTACCCTGCCAGCTCTGCCATCCGGTACACTTTCTCCACCCCAACAGACTGGATCGGGACTTCGACTTCGTGATGTTTGATACGACGATTATTATGTTGTTGTTTCCCGGGGCATAGACTTGAAGAATTCTGAGGGATCATGTACTTTAGACACATACGAGTTCAAATCAACCTAAAGTTTCTAGCGCAAGAATAGACGTTTTAGTCGTTCGTGTCTTTGTCTTACAACGGTCATTCGTCAAGTACACTGCCTGGGTTTCCGTGGATGCACCAATAGATAGAGACGATCCAACTCAAGACTCTAGAAAGCTGCCAAGTGTAGAATTTCCACACGTTGTGCATTTATGTATTTGGAAAAGACGAATGTCAGGTTCTAACCCATTCCACATTTTGACAGACGGTGAGCGGTAGATGAATGCAAATCCACAGGAGCGGAATTATGCTTCGCAAACAAGACCCGATAAGGAAGCGGTGAAGAAGCACGCTCCAGACTGTAGTAAGCAAGTAGATAGGATACTCGACTTGAACAAATGTGGGATTTGCGAGCCAACGAGCCAAATCCACTGAAGTGGTAAAGAGCCAGCACCGCCGTTTCGCGTAAATACTGCATCATCAGCCCCGCCTCGCAAGTTGCTAGGGCTATTGAACTCACCGCTCATCATTTGAATAGATAAGGCCCGTGCTGGTTCTCCCGACACATTGGAATAAAGTTATGACCTATGGAACGAGTATGTGTTCCCAGTGTGGAACACTTGTATGTTCCAGCGCAAATTGCCGTAAATCATTCTATACCATCAGAAAATCCGAGTGGTGACAGGTGCAGATTCATGTGACCGGAGCCAAGCATATTAGATTGGGGCTTCATTGAAAGAGGCGAGAAAGCGCTTGTAAACCATAGTGCTCGCATATATCGCACATTGGACTCAATAATAATCGAAGTTCTTTCGGGCTGCTCTGAATGTCAGATTGGTAATAAGGTACCCTCGAAAACTGTCTTGCCATCTCTGTAGTCCATAGTACCTTTCTTCCGTACTTACCAGGGGTGAGCAGTAGTGGGCCCCTCTCTCGAACGACTTGGGCGGAAATCGATGTTAGAGCATGTTTCAGTATACTTTCGAGGCCGAAAACGGCCCCGCAGTCAATGAACAATTTGAAATGTCGTCTATCCCGAGTCTTCGTGCGGAATCAAACGCAGTGCTGTTGAGTGGTGACGGCCTGTTTCTTCTCGAACTTGGAGGATCACAGACGCTCCGCTTTGGGGGAAGAAATTTACTACAGCCTCGTTGTTTGACTCAACTGCCTTGAGCAAGCATGATTTTCCGTGTTCATCATGTTCATCAAAACTTAGACTCTCGTGGCCAGAAAGTTTCAAAGTGAGCTCAAAGGCCCACTCCGACGTGTTCCTACGCCAGAGTCGAACAACAATCGAGGATCTTAGCTTATTTCGCATCTGTGCTTTCAGCGTCCACCAAATGATCGATTCCTACCACCAAAAATTCCCGTTGGACGAAGATCAGGGACCTCGAATATGTCGAAAAGTATCCTCACCATTCGCTCCGACCCTCTCTCCACCGCCAGATCCAAAGGGAAAATTAGGATCCGCGCCAAACCTCAACAACAGACTTAGGATATCTTGATATCCGTAAGTGACTATGCATAAGGCGGTCACGACATCCCTTTATGCGACCGAGTGGTCCGGGTAAGAATGTAGGACAATGCTCAACCCACCCAGCCAGTTAATCCCATACGCGCTTTTTGTTACACCTATCAGAATCCTCAATACTCGAACATCATGCTCTGAATATCCGCCATATCTGGTTCTTCTAGGCTGTGATATCGCGTGTTGTGGAAACCTAGTTCCCAAGACCGCAGCTACTAGTATCCTAATCCATTCCAAACACTTACTCAATCAGAATCGTAGATGGCCCCACAACTAGTCATGAGACCCAACAAGCGAGAACTTGGCACGCAGCAACAGAAGTGGCAGTTCATTGTCCAGATATCTATCTTCATTTGCAAGTATTTATTCAGCCAATTCGTTCAGCACGTTCGTTACGTCTAGCAGTCATTCGGTTCTACCTCCGTCTTAAATGCAGCACGCTTGCACTTGCTATCCTTCCACTGTCTCTTGACCGACGCTCTTACCCCTATATCTTTACATTGAGCTTCGAGGATTACAGGTAGATAGGTTTTTTTTAGGAAGCAAAAACCAATGATAGTATTGAGTGAGTAGATGAGAGTTAAGATCCAGAATATCTAGCGCTAGCTAAGGTATTATACTATCCTATTACTAAAGAGGAGACCGAGCGTGGGACCCAGGAGAGGACTGAGTAGGCATTGATTGAATACACCATTAGAGAACCTTAGCTATTATACGTGCCTCGTTTAGCGCTATGCAACGTAGAGATGTAGCCTAAGATCAAGATCCATTTATGAAGTGGGTGAAGAGAAGTGGCTGATTGTCAAGGATTATAAGCGTTGGTAGCAACGGATGAAGATGCCGGCATCGATGTGGTGTGCTTTCAAATTGTTGGTTAGAGAGGTCAATCCAACAAAAATACTATATCTACTCCTTGTGGGCTAGAAGATCTAGGAAAGGGCATGATATGCCCCTGCACGGGGTTTGGGCTTGAAAAGTTGAATTCCGCAATCAGTCTCTGTGAAGAACTATGAAAGGAACATGGCCCTGAGCACTCTGACTTGGTACTATCTCTCTAGGTCAGAGGGGACAAGAGGCCATTGCGAGTAACAAAGGAGATATCCAGCAATCTTCGTGCGATATCTCCCACCAAGCTATGAGCAATGGGTGCGGCGTGAGCCCCAATAAGATTGACGCCATTGCAGTAGAAGTGAACGCCTCTTGTCATAGAGTCTATAACCTCTATAGTAGCTTCTAGTGTAGGAGAGATCCACATTGACACCACCGACTGGGTTATGCGGTTAACGAATTGGCGAGAGGAGGGCATTCGTAAGTGGAAGACTGATGCAGTACGGTTTGTGCTCTTGACTGGTCGCTTCGACCACTATTTGTGATCTGTTGTCTCCACCCCTTGAAGGGAACACGAATCCTGATACGTTCCATCAGAGTCGGCCTTAGTATTGCGAGACCAAAGGCTACCCCACTTCCATAAGGACGAGAACCTTGTGGGCGATTTAGAGGGGGTCCACATGATAATGTATAAAGCAGACGCCCAAATACTGCTTGATAATGAAATTCGTCGCTTGGACGAAGAGCATTCTATCACGTTTCAACGCCCTCTGTCATTGCCCGAAGAACGCCTTGCCAGCCGATAGTGCCGTTCTTCGCCTTGTTGATATTGGATCGGAACTCTGTCATGCTGCTTTTACGTCTGGACGCAGTGACACGAAGTATGACTTTGGCTAATGTCTTGCCCAAGGATAGGGCCATAGTTGAGCACGCTTGTTCGTGACCAGCTGCGGAGACCAGGAGAGCTCTTGACATTCACTCAGTCGTATCTTGTTCCAGTATGTATACCACAAAGAATCGGAGGTAGGTTGAAGGCCTCAGTACAGCGCGAATGTACGATGGCCTGTGCTGTAGCTCTAGTACATTGTGAAACGCCTTCTTGGTGAGCGATCGCTTGAGAGTGTGCAGGTCATTTTGAGGAGAGAAAGAGAGTCAGTTCGAGAGGGGATTGTTCATGGGAAGTAACACCTCTAGAACAAAGTCGTTCAAACACGCAGATTGCAAGGCCTTCAACGCTAGATAGTCATCAAAGCAACATGATGCATGTACAGAAAGCTGTGTATTGAACTCGAGCCAAATATCCCATGGCACTTTCTGAAGATCATATTCTTGAAGAGTCAGTATTCCTGATACATAACGAAGGACGTAAGGTAACGCATCATCATTGAAAACGTCGACGGTCCACATTCCGGAGCCGCATTGCGAGTACATTTGTATCAGATGCCTTGATTGCGCTTTTTGCGTCCATGCTGTTGATCAAGAGCAGCTGGCATCTTGTATCTGTCCCTCATTCACTGGTAATGAAGTTTCATAATTTCGGTCACATGATTGCTTAAATGACGCAGTGAGCTGTATTGCAATGTAGGCGGAACACAAAGGGTGTGAGATAGAGAACGACTTTTCAGATCCCCTTCGCTTACAGCCCGACTCAATCGATACGGATTTATGCAATCGTTGCCGTAGTTTCCGTAGACTCTGCTTGAAGCCGTGCGGCTGCTCAAGCAGGGCGAACAGACCCAAAAGGAGCACTCACTTCTTCGAGATGCATGCCATGCATCTCATAGCTACCAGCTATGTTGCAGTGCTATCATCTAGAGGGACAAAATATGGCGATTGGATTGACCTAGTACTAAAACGAGTGGATTACTGGAAAGAGCCAATCGCGAGCTTTCATCGGGAGAGCTCGATGGCACCCTTCCAGAGCGTAGGAGAATATCTCCCATTTCGACAAAGAGTTTCGGAGCCCTTCAATTGTCTTCACTTGAGTTGCGTACGGCAATGCTTTTCGCTCCATAGAATAGTGATAGCAAGGAGAAGTCGCCTAGCATACTCCGTAATCGTTGGTGGCATGAACATGGAACAGCCTCCACGGTCTGCACCTGGCTCTTCAGAAGTCATAACAGCCAATGACTAAACGAACGTAAGACACAGAGAGTATGAAAACATCCCGTCTGATGATAATCATTAACAAGGAGAGGAAACTCGTCAACATTCAGAGAAAAGTTCACACTGCCCCAGAAGGGCCCCTGGAAGTGAGCCCCGGAGCCGCCCGGAGATACCCCAACACTCGGATACTTCCTAGGCCTACAATAATGTTCCCCAGGGGATAAGTAGGCCTACACGGAGTCTCTCGCCCTCTATACCGTCGTATGGCCTCTAGAGTATACGGTGGGATTTACTACTGTATTGGTAAAGCCAGAGGGTGGTAGCCTAGGAAGACATTGGTGCCTGTAAGGTTCTGAATTACAATGGGGGCTCGCTTATGGGGCACCCCTACCTGGATAAGTGTGAACCTTTCTTGATGTTGACGAGAGGAAGTCGCGAATGAGACGAGTCGGTTGAAGCTCGGAGCTCTCGGCCAAGGTCTTGGCAAGCCCCTGAGTCCAACACGCTGATACACGCAAGTACTGTTTGAGCACCCACGGGACCATCCACTCAACTCTAACATGCATCTCTTCTCCCTACGTTTTTTTCGCTGTCAGTATGCCTTCAGTTACCAACCAGAGCGGTCAACGAGTCCTACACCTGGTCTCTGTTGCCAATGCTCCGCGCGAAGAAGCTTCGAGGCGCCTTTGCCCCCTAACCCGCCGCCCAAACAAGCGCTCTCGATCTCAAATGGCGACAGTCCTTTGACGCTGACCAACTCGATCAGGTCGATTTCTGCATTGGACCTAATTTGACGTAACCTTGATACATCTGCACAGTTCAACGACAGATCAATGGCTCCAAACCCGTGCCTTCAGCTCTCCATCGAGCACTCCTTACCTCCGACCTATGCGAAGCACAAGAGCTAGAGGATACCGGCGATCAAGGTTGGAATAAGGTTGCAACTGGTGTCAGATGTCACCGGAGTGTGCCTCCTTGTTCGGGTGTTCTGAACACGTGGGGCCGAATCTGTCAGCTTGGTGCCCGGTCGTACTCGGGAACGAGCTTTGGAAATGGGTGACTGCATAAGGTGTCAGCTTCGAAGACGACGACAAGAAGGTCGTCCTCAGGCATGCCAGTGTCACCACATCCACCACACCAATCCTTGGTGGACTTTCTCCTGGTTCGCAAGCATAGAAACCCCTCTGAAATCACACCCATGTAATCGCTTTACGAACAGTACTCAAAGATCCTCCTGACAAAAAAGACTTCATACCACTTACCTCAGCCAGCTCCTACCGGCGCTAGAGAACTTGATCATTATTGCTGATATGCCGTGGGAATCGCAACGAATGCTCTCTCTCCCGCAAGAAGAGTCAGACACGGAAAGAGAATACGAGACTCGACCACGAGAGCATCAACACTCTCGGGCCCTTGCCTGTTCTGCGTCGTTGAAGCTGGTGCCAGCAAATGGAAGGAAGCTTTATCGGCGAAGTGCATTGCCTTGGATCCATGCCGCAACAGGGTTACAAAAGGACCTGCGCTTTCGAGTAGCACACTTCCGCAACATCATGGTCAAGAAAGGCAACCCCCACTGATGGTTGCGCAAGGCAGGTGCACCTGATGCAAGTTGCTGGACGGTACCACGACTCTATAACCGTGGATGCGACAGTCTAGCGGATAAGAAGGGTCACGCATGATCAGAACGGGAATCGCGGCAATCTTGATTGCTAAGGGTGCTGTTCCCGTGCTGCAGATAAGCAAAAGTGACACCAGATTCGCCCAATGGCAAGTGGCAGACTGCTTGCTGGAGAAGAGATGGGGAGACTACAATGGACCGCGACATTGACTGGGTTCGGAGAGCCCAAAGATGTTGCTCTTTCTACGTGCCTTTGCAATTGGCCAACGAATGGGATCCCAGCACTTGCGCGTGGAAACGTTCGTGGATCTTGGCATCCATATCTGACAGCGGGAATGTACCTACACGGAATAGCAGGCGCCCTGGCACTCATGGTGAAGATTTGCCGCCATGTGAGATTGAAGAAGCAATGACAATCCATGGCAAGTCCCGATGGAGAATGTCATGACTGAGGTTACCTTGAAATATGAGAGACGTGCTAGGGTGCCAAGCTGCACCACGAGGAAACGCCGCTGGTGGCTCAGCCCGCTCTCCGACCAACAGTCGCGATCGCCGATTCCGACCCAAAGGCCTGTTTTACAATAACGATAATGTAGGGAAATCCCTGAGTGAGCCCAGACTCAATAAGTGGCTGGCCTTTCGCGATCCCGCAGTTGGGTCAGATGCCGCTGCAGCGAGACGTATGCTACATGAACGCAACAGATGATTACTCCTCTCACAACGTGGGCTCAACATTCGCTCTGCTCAGGCCAGCCCTGCATACAGCTTTCCTAAGGCCTATTAGCGCTGACATTCACGAAGCAGCCATGTTCATCCCCACCCGCGGGAAAAGGATTCCTGATCCTACAAGCCGCTCTCGCATTGGCGGCCATCGTCTCAACGTGCACGGGCAGCCACATCAGCCAAGCAGGTCCTTGCACGTGTGAAACCACATGCAATGCTGACTGCTGACTGCTGACTGCTGACTGCTGACTGCTGACTGCTGACTGCTGGACATCACGTGCGATGAAGCTAACAGCCTTACTATATCCAACCCCTCTCGCCCCTCTCGCCCCTCTCCAGTGCAGGATGGCACGCACGAAGCAGGGTGCAATGTGTCTAGCCGAGATTGGACGATAAGCGGAGGACAAGCGAACAACACACTTGGCTGGCGATGCTCGGAGCAGGCATATCTGGATCACAGAGCAGCGTGTGGATGGAAAGACTGCGAGCGGAGTAGACGGACTACCCACGTTAGCTTACTGTGGCTTGGGGGGGTCTGCACCCTAAATGTCTTGGGGTCCATGCGAGCCAAGAAGCTTGATAGATCCTGCGAGGATCGACATGCTAGACCTTATCGGACACTAGCAGCACCAATAGGATGGGCCCCCCACTTGGTTCCTTCGGGATTTGCAATCTAAAATTACATGCAAATGTCGAGAATTTCCGGTGGGCGGATCGATAGCAGCGCATGACAGTGTTGATCCAGGCCTCTCTTGATCAGGCTGCCAATCGCAACGACTCCGGTGACGAAATCTAGTCCGCGAATGGATGGTCGCTTGGTCCCACGCGATGACATTGGCTCATGGCAGGCGCTAAAAGTGTAAAAGCTCCACAGACGCAATCATTCCCTTTTCCCTTTCTACCCCGCCATCATCCACGTCGCTCTCCCGAGTGTAACCTTCAGACAAAGTTGCCCTACCTGACCTAACCTGACCTTACCCTACCTTACCCTACCTTACCTTACCCTTTATCCTTCCTTACCCTACATATGAACCTACATATGGAACTAAATTGACCAAAACCTGGCCGCGTTGACTTACCTTAGCCACTAGACCCGGACCCTGCTTTTACCATTTACCTTTTCCCTTTTCCCTTCGTCTTTCCTTCGTCAACGGCATCCTAATCGAGTCTGTTGCAATTTCACTTCATTTATGGGTCACTCTACTCTTCTGGCGCGCCTGAAATGATTCGCTTGATATCTCTTGGCGTGACTTACATTCTGAATCAATATCTCTGGACCCCACCTCATCTCGTCTATTGCTCTTGGTCCTGTTGATTATCTCGTGGACCCCATTCCCTTGATGCATCTTGGCCGCTGACCAGCAAATGGCGCACCGCCTTGCTCAAGCTTTAGACTCAGGCTTACGAGAGCCGGACCTTCAATTGTCATGACCGGCATCCATCAGCCGGTTGGCCTGATAGAGAATCTTCCGGTTCGCTCTCGCCTCCGGGAGGCAGCACTTTCTTTACGAATAGCGGTCTACACATATCTAGTACTTTCGATAGTCTTGCAGATACGAGGCTAGCACGCTTGTTGAAGCTTGTCTTCTGAACATAACCCGGCCCCCATGATCCCCATTCTTGTTACTCATACCGGTCTGTGTACATCCTCATTTTCCGGCTCTGTTCTTATGTCTTGCATTCCCTCATCCCTCACTCTTTTCCTTTCACTTTATCTTGTCATGAGCTAGGGTGCAGCCAAGCCATCAACATCACTCACTATACAACTAATCCTAATCTAATCATGAATCCATACTCACTATCCAGCATCTTCGCTCTCATATCTTTCATTCTCCTCTTGCCCCTCTGCCCTGCCAGTCCCCTCTCTCCCGAGGCTGCCAACGCCGGAGCTGCCTCCATCAGCCCATCAACCAATGGCAAACCTGACAGTGAAGGAAGCACAACTTTCGATGGACAATCTCTTGCTGCAATCGCCGCGGCCCCAGCGCCGGCGGCTGTCATGGCAGCGGCCATCTCACAAGCAGGCTGGACCGTAACAGTCGACAGTGCACAAGCAGGCAACCCAGGCACTGCTGCTGTCGACGGCAACACCGGTACATTCTGGCATACTCAGTACAACCCCACTGTTGCCCCGCTCCCCCATCAAATCGTTGTCGACACAACGGCCACCAATTTGATCGGTAGCCTCACGTACCTCCCTCGTCAAGATGGCAGCTCCAACGGCAACGTCGGCCAGCATATCATCTCACTCAGGTATGTGCCTTCCCCTCCAATATGCGAGACTTATCACCCCATACTGAACCTTCGTCTTGTCTAGTACCGACGGCGTAAACTACGTGACAGTTGCGATCGGCACCTACATTGATGACAATACCATGAAAACATCCACCTTCACCCCAACCAATGCCCGCTACGTCAAATTTCAAGCCCTCACGGAGGCTGGTGGTCGAGGACAATGGACCTCTATGGCGGAATTGAACGTCTACACTGCCGCAGGCCCTGCTCCTCCTCCTACATCAGCAGGCCAAGGTGCCTGGGGACCAACGGTCGATTTCCCTCTCGTCCCTGTCAGCGCTGCTATTGAATACTCGAGCGGGAACTTGTTGGTGTGGAGTTCGTACAATCCAAGTACGTTTGGTGGAAGCAACTTGGTGCAGACGATTACGGCGACGTACAACCCTGGTGCTGGAACTGTGACGAGTGCGTTGATCACAAACACGGCACACGACATGTTTTGTGAGGGGCTCGGCATGAACGCCAACGGACAGGTCATTGCGTCTGGAGGTAACACGGATGCGGCTACAAGTTACTATGATTCTCCATCCAATGGTTGGACCAAGGGTGCTGTAAGTATTTTTGGATATCTCTCCTACCATGTCTATATTTGTCTCGCATGAAATTCTCGATTCCTCAATGAATCCCCAGCTGACTTGAGTAACACAACCAGACTATGAACATTCCCCGAGCCTACCAAGCCCAAGCAACCACCTCCACAGGCAACGCCTTCGTGATTGGGGCATCTTGGGCTGGTGGCCAAGGCGGCAAGAACGGCGAACTCTACAACCCTGGCGCCAACACATGGACCCTTCTCCCAGGCTGCCCAGTAGCACCCATGCTCACTGCAGATGCGCAGGGTGTCTACCGCGCTGACAACCACGCCTGGCTCTTTGGCTGGAAAAATGCCTACGTCTTCCAAGCTGGTCCCTCTGCAGCCATGAATTGGTACGGCACGGCTGGGACAGGCAGCCAAGCTGCTGCAGGAACTCGCGCCGCCGATACCGATTCCATGTGCGGCAACGCTGCCATGTATGATGCCGTCAACGGCAAGATTTTGACAGTCGGCGGATCTCCAGATTACCAACAATCCACCGCCACCGCGAACGCCCATATCATCACCCTCGGCGTACCCCCCGCCGTCCCCGTGGTGACTACAATCAACCCCATGTACTACCAGCGTGCCTTTGCCAACAGCGTTATCCTTCCCGACGGCACAGTGTTCATTACTGGCGGCCAAATTAACCCTAATCCATTCTCCGACGTTAGCGCACAATACACCCCCGAACTCTGGAACCCAGCCAACAACCAATTCACAAAGATGGCTCCACAAGCTATCCCCCGCACCTACCACTCCGTCGCAGTTCTTTTCCCGGATGGCTCCGTTGGTAGCGGAGGAGGTGGTCTCTGCGGTAACTGCGCTACGAACCACTACGACATGGAAATCTGGCGCCCACCATACTTCTTCACTGGGACGGGCGCGCTGGCTGCGCGGCCTGCCATCACCGGTGTCTCTGCTGGCACTGTCAGGGTTGGAGCAACATTTACCGTCACTACCGGTGCTGCTGTTAACAGTTTCTCGATTATTAGACTTACCAGTACGACACATACTGTCAACACTGACCAGAGGAGAATCGCTCTGACTCCATCTGGAAATACGGGAACAACTTATACACTTACCATTCCTAATGATCCTGGTATTGCGCTGCCAGGAGCGTGGTATATCTTTGCGCTTGCGGGCGCCACGCCAAGTGTGGCTAATACTATTATAATCTCACTATGAATTGGTGGGCTTTTGCTATCTCTAATTCCTAAGGCGGAATGCTTGATGGATCAATATTGTTATATCCTCGCATAGCGCAAACGAAAAGGGTAGGAACATGAGCTGTGTTATGAACATGAGACGGAATGAGACGGGAATTATACAAACGAGATGAACAAGGCATGGAATGGGATTGATGAGCATTCTATTCTTCACCGCTCGCTTAATTTTAAATAGCTAATTTAGCACGAAAGTACAAGGGCAATGAATTGGAAAGGAAGGAAAACAAAAGTGTTTGGTCACGAAGCTACCAATCCACCATTCAAGATTCTCATTTCCCGAAGTATCCCTCGCCCCCTGGTCAGGTACACAAAAGAATTCATGGTCTACTGAGCGAGGGGGCCGCCCAAGCGAGCATATCAAGCGTGATCAGCGCCTAATTTGTGGGGGATCACAGTGCGACCAGGGGGGCCGTCGTCTGGGGTCCCATGAACTTTTCAGTGCCCCTGACGAGGCCCTCTAACACGTACTCAAAACCTTCAATCTCAACCTTGTCCTTCACGCCCCCAATTGTACACTACAGAACCGCCTCGTCCCGCAAAAGCATGAAATATGTCTCTCCCACAACATCCAAGCCTACGACCCGCACCCGCCAAACTAACCCATACCAACCTAGCCTAGCCTCGCTTACTTAGCTTACCTCTACCTCTACCTCTACCTCTTCCCTTACCTCTCCCCCCGTCATACCCATCCACCAACCTCATCTTTCCCGCCCCCCAAACAACTCAAACCTCTCCCGTCACGCCCCCATACGAACCCCGCCCAACCCGCAATCTACCCCATCTCCACTCCGTTCCTGATCAAGCGCACCGTAACGAATCCCGCTCACTCACTGGATCCGAGACACAAGCGAACCAAGTCAGATGGCCGCATACGTAAGCGAGGCGACGTGGCCTGCCTAAGCTGGAGCGGGGATAGGAATACTGATTTGAGGTAAGTGTTACTAGATGACGGAATGCTGTCCCGCTTCTCCCTTAGCGAGCGAGCGAGCGTGGATGAGGGGCGGTATAGGCTGCATGTACTCTTTATGATAATTACTCCCTTTTTCGGGATTGCATTGCATTGGAATGGAATGGACGTTCGGAAATTGTGTCGATTATTTGTAGGGTAGGGTATGCGGCTCGCATGCGTGGTGAGAGTACGTGGTTGGGTGCCGGCCTGATTACGTATTCTGTCATTCGGTATGCAGCTCGCATGCGTGGTGAGAGTACGTGGTTGGGTGGCTACCTAATTACGTATTATATGGTTTATGTGCGTGCGTGCGTGCGTGCGTGCGTCGGTAACACCTACCTCTTCCATGAAACCTGACTTCGTCATGAACCAAACTCATCAGAGGATATCTATTTCACTTGATCTCAACACAGACACGATAAGTATACAGTTCACACATCTCACCCTGCAGCAACCTACCTACCTTAGAATCTCGACTGCGGTGAAGGTGCTCAGTGCAGTTAGGGGTGATGGACTTGCTATTGTAAGGGGTGAGGGGAGGTGAGGGGGAATGCACTTGGCTGGTAGGATTGGAACCTACAGTACCTTACCTTAACTACTGGCTATGGCTACAGATATATAGATAGATGCGACAGTCTAGTCTACTCTCCAGTAGACCAGTCGACCACATGATCGTAACGCAAGAAGCGTCGAAGTATAAAAACCTCATCTTGCCGTCTCGTCCAGTTTGGAAGCCGGAGCGCTACGACTTGTAACTTACATCCTAGCTACGGCTCATTCACGAGCTCTCACGACCTTGAAGGAATGGGCGAGCTCGTGTTTTAGATGTTTGTTTGTTCTGGTGGGTAGTTGGCTGTCCTACTCCTCCACTGGCTTCCCTCTTCTCATACCAGCACCCCCTCGACCCCGCCACAGCCTATCTCGTCAGCGCTTGCGGCTAAGATCAATTGTGATAGCTGGTACAGAATCGCCTGTCATGAATAGTTTGAGATAGTGCTTGAGAAGGCGATGGAGTTAGAGATGGCGGTAGAGGTAGAAGAAGTGATCTATTCAGCGACTCCTCCCTCTTCCTCCTTGGCCTATCTTCTTTCGCCTGCACCATACCACCCTTCTCCATTCCCCGTCCCATCAGACCCGAAACAGTAGTCGGCATCACTTCCACTTCATCGCTACCTACTACGCTTTTGGCGTCTGGTACGCGTGGGTTCATCCATTGCGATTTACGCGTGAAGCGGTTGTGGAAATATTAGGCGCGGAACGTGGGGGAGTAGGTCCAGCCGTCATCTAGAGGGGGTGGGGGTGGGGTGGGGTTTGGGGTTGGTGGTGGAGTGGGGGGGTGGGGGGGATTTGCGATTTGGTGAAGGCTTTTTTTGGGGAGGGGGGGGGGCGATTTGGCGATGGCAGGGGGTTTTGGGTTTTTGTGATAAAAATTGTTACTGGGGGAGGGTTTGGTGTTGGTGTTGTTGGGCTTCGACTTGGAGGTATGTGCCGTGGGAGGCTTGCTTCTTAGGAGAGACTTGCTGTCTGGCAGAGGCTTCTTTTCTAGTGAATGCTTGCTTTTTCTCAGAGAACTTGTTCCTGGGGTAGCTTTGCTTTCTGGCGTAGGCTTGACTTCCGTGGGAGGCTCTTCTTCTGTAGGATCCTTGCCATCTGTGAGAGACTTGCTTTCTGGATTAGGCTCGCTCCCGGACGAGGGTTGTTCGTTCTCTGGGCGAGTTTTGATTGAGACATCATCCTTACTCTCGTCCTCGCTAAGCTTGAAGCGGACTTTCTTCAATGTCTTGCTTCGTTGCTGTGTACCTTCTCCTATGCCTTCTCCAGCCTCGTCCCTGCCGCTTTCCTTACTTCGGACTTCGCTGTCGCATGTAGTTTGGTTCTTGCTGCGATAGTTCCCATCACGGATACTGTGGCCTTTACCGTCCTCTTTGTTGTTGGGTTGTTCATTCACTTGTGTTGTGATGCGCTCGATAAGTTGATCTGACATTTCGGTACTTTAACATTCTGTGTAGGAAATAGAACGGCGCAGTAGAGACTATGTCAAGATACTCTTCAACATAAGACATAGCACTTACGGAAGATAACTCTGATCTATTTTAATTTCCAAGATACGTGTTCAAGTGATGCAAGGGCAACACTGGACTAGTCGCCACTATAGGATCGGGCACATGACCCCCCTCAACGAGCTCCGGATTCATATAGCATAATACATTGCTCCACATCTTCTGACAAGCCGACAGATTCTCATGATAGTAAAACGTACGTCTAATATTCTGGGACAAAACTCCCCAACCTTCCGGGATTCTCCATAAGCTAAGAGGAAAGACGCAGAATCTACCCCCTCAACCACCCCAGCCCAAAGAACCTAGATCGATCACCACGGCTAGTACGCAGCGTGGGATGCGCGTCAGCGTAGTTCATTGGCGTTCCCTGACCCCGCGACCACCCAGAGCCTCCTAAGCCGGGCGAATATCGCTCCATCTTCGTCAAATCTCGCTCATACCCATCGCCATAAGGCCCCGCCTCACCTCTCAAATCCTCAGTACTCGTCTTATCCGTCAGAACTTCATTCCTCAGACTCTGAGCTCGAGCACGAGCTTGAGACGCAGCTATAGCTGGGTCTTTTTCCTTGATCTTACGGGGTTTGGGGGGAACGATGGGGCGGAGATCGGTGCGGTTGTAGGCGTGGGAACCGAATTTGGGCTGGGTGTAGTCGTAGGTGTAGAGGGTTCTTCTCTTGCGGTAGAGTTTGGTGGTTGGAAAGTACTCGCGGGAGTCGGCTTGGTAGCTCTCGGTTTGAGTGAGGTTGAAGCGGACGGTCTTGTTGGCTTTACTTCGGTGCTTGCTTTTGTCTTTGGTGGGGGGCTTGGGCTTGTCCTTGGTGGTGGATTTGGAGCGGGTTTCTGGTTGCTTGTCTGAATTCTTGCTTACGACGCCCTTCTCTTCTCGTTTGCCGGGATCCCTGCTCTCGTGTCGGCTTTGGTGCTTGCTGTGGCTCTCGCCAACATCAGTCTTGGGCAATTCGGATCTCGTTAGATGGTTCCTCTTGATCAGACGGTTGGGCATCGTGGCGACCGAATGCTTGGGAAGAGCCTCTCGACGTAGGGCATAATACCCAAGTTCTATATCCGAGTGTCGATTCATTGTCGACTAAACCATGAAGACCGTGTCCAAACAATACAAAAGAGTGTAGAACACAGTGTCAAAGGAATATGATAAATGGTCGCCAAGACGGTCTCCAATCATCTGATTCTTCGGAGACTTTATCGTCTGGACGTTCAGTAGCACAAGATCCTTACCTTTCTTACATGAGATGCATACGCTGACTTGAACCCGTTGACCTTGACCGAGGAGGAAATATGTGTCCTTGTCTGCGAGCGGACTTTTGTAATAGATCTACAATCGGCAGATGCTCCTGGCGCTTTCCTTTATATAGCCCGCGTACTATAACCTCGGTTGTCCCACTATAGATCGGTATAGGGTGCCTAGTGCGATCGCGAGTCAGAATATTGCCGGCATCGAGAGGTAGCACATGATGTCGCCAAGTCATTGTTTAATGGAGACACGAGCGTGACAACGAGACTAGTAGTTTGTACTCAGTCAGTTCTTCTCACGCCAACAAACTTTCCATCTCTTTGTTTTCCAATTTCTTTGCAGATTAACCTCAACATTCGAGTCCACCCTAAGCATCATGTACCCGAACCCTCAAGCTCCCATCTTTAAACCTTCTTTCAACCCTCAAGCTTCCGTCTTCCAGCCATCGAGATCGAAGCCCATCTACACAAAACACGTGTCTCCTCAAATCCCCAACGAGGTGAAAATGACTCAGGAAGATGAATGGCAGCTGGTAGAAAGCGAAGGAAGCGACAGCAAAGACTACGGTAGTGACAACCCCAAGGACGCAGACCAAAACAGCCAAGCCTCAAGCTCAACACTCATCGGCCCATTCAGAAACAGTAACAATAACAACCGCACCAAACCAGCCGTTCCCCCCATCATCACTACAGCCGAGGCTCACGGCCAAGTTCAAACCCAGCATCTAACACATCACCCCCATGTTCAGAATCACTCTTCAGTCTACTCCCGAGCTCAAGCCAGCGCCGAAGCTCATGCCGACGCATATTATCAAGCGTATACACAGATTGACCTCGAGCTTCAAACCCTTCTCGAACGCCAAGCCGAGATTGAAGCCCAATTCCAAGCTCAAGCCCAAGCACAATCTCATCTCCACGCCTTAGTCCAGATCACCCTTTCAGACGGCACTGTATACATGTTTCCCTCGCATCATACATTCTGGTGCTATGAGTACGATGGGGTCTATACGATCCGGACACTCGCTTCTGTGATGTTCCGGGCTGAAGTGGGGGATTGGCCGGGGTATTGGTTGCGTGGGCAAGCTGCGATGGGTGGGTCTCTGGTATTCGTGAGGACTTGAGGGAGTGGGGGGTTTTCTGCGTTAACGTAGACTGGTGCGTGGAATTTGTTGAGTGAGATTGTTGAATGCAATGTGATTTCGGTGGGCGGAGGACGTCCTTGCATGATGGTTCGGAAGTAGTTGACGTTAGAATATTGGAAGAGGCGATGCTTAGCACTTAGGCATTTGTGGCTTGGATTGAGCTGGGTATGGTATGGTAGAAGACATTGTTAGGAAATTGTGCTCTCTCGAATTCGACAGACGGAATGAACCTTGCCAGCTTCCATTGCTTCATTCTCTCATCCATGGACTCGTACGTTCTAGCCCCGTTACTGCAATCATGGAACGCCACCAAGGGTATTGTGATACCACAGATCTTTTTTCTATACAGATAGCGTTGGGTCAAATGCGTCCACTGACAGCATCTAGTATGACAGCACGATCTTGTGCCAACACTGCTTCCTGTTAGTGGCGACTTTACTATCCCCCCTACCCCCTCTCCCAATCACCCCGCGCTTCCTCCGTTCCAGTTCCTTGAAAATCCTAAGTCCAGAACACAGAGTATTCTAGCATCCTCAAACCAATATGCCCCACCACACAGTCGGTGTTTCACATTGACACAGAAGCTCGAACTGAGCCGAGCACCGTCATGGTAGCTCCGAGTCGCACTGAAAAATGAAAATATATGGCACGACTGAGAGAAGCTGGAAAACATCCGGGAGCCATAAGCACCACAGCAGCCACAAACCTGCCCATAGCAACAGTGGTAAACTCACTGTTAGTGCCAAAGGTAAGCTCGCTATCTGTGCTAGGGGTGTACAGTATGTCGATATTTGCAGCAAACGTGTAACGCGGATGCGGTTCAGTTGGATTGACTTGGAACTGAGGAGAGATTTTGTCTGGAGTGTGTTTCTTTAGCCACCCGTTTTCAACCCGGAGTATATGTTGTGACCATGTGTTGTTATCTCCGGCTTCGCATCTAGGATACTCTTGTCTTACAGCCTTCGCATTCTTCATGTGGAATAACAATAGGCTCTTGTGACACCACCATCTCGGAATCTGAAGGTGTAAGAGATTAGATTCGGGTACGACGACCCGTAGATCTGCAGGTACACAGATCGTGTTGAGTCTCTTGACTTGAAAGTGTCGGACCGATGTCATATAGTACGACGCCATCCATCTCTTAGCTTGATCTTTTATCATTCTTGAGCAGTCCTTTACCATCTATCTCATCCTCTCTCACACTTATCCATCCTATCTCCACAAGTCGAAGCTCGAAAATCGTTCCCTTTCGCCAAAGCGTACATTAACCAGCAAACATGACACGCACAATCGAAACAACCCGGCACAGCAAAGTCCATAGATGGGCCGAACACTCAGATGGCAGCAGCGAGAGATACCGTAAGAGTACATATCACCACGAGGTTAGGACGGAACCATCCGAAAGCCAACACTCGCACCACCACAGCAGCCGTGCCCTCCACAGCAGCAGCCGATCATCCATCGGTGGGCACCACACCCCACATCGTCTCGCCATCGAAGCCACACCACGAAAAAGCCCCAGCAGCAGCCGATCATCCGTCAGTGGGCACCACACTCCACATCGTCTCGCCATCGGAGCCACGCCACACAGAAGCCCCAGCAACCGCTACGACGCCGCGGCTCTCCGCGCTCCATCCGCAGTCTCCTATGGCGGAGGCCCGTCAAGAAAACTCTACCCCACCCCATCCGAAGCCGTGGGTTACGCCTACCCCGGGCCCGCACCCGTAACATCGCGCAACCTCCATCTTCAAGGAGGTGGTGGCGGAGGTCGGCGAGTTTCAAGCACAGTTGCCCCTAGTGATTCGGCTTCAAATGTAACGCCGCGTGGACATGGCCCTGGCCACGGCCATGGTGGGAGCAGAGTCAGCAATCTCGGCGGTGGTGAAGCACCGGTTCGTGTGGGTGAACCTCACGGAAATCCGTATACATCTTTTCAATATTGTGCTCGTGATGGTCATTGGACAACGCGGACTTTGGCTCAGATTGCGGGGAGTCATGGACAGTGGTACCAGATTCCGGGTAATCCTCCTTATTTTGTGGCTGATTGAGAAGAGTGATTACGAGGACGCTACGTGCGGTCAATGACTGTGATGGTTATGTAGCTGGCTGAAGAGTGCTATTTCCTATTCATGGCTTGCAGTTCTTGAAGGAGTCTCAGGTGATGGTGGTTGGCGTGAAAAGGTTATAATGTCGAAGACGTCCGTGATCGGTCCAAGTAGTGGAGTGATGATGTATGATCCGTTTTCTAGTCTCTGGACCTCCGTTTAGTGGCCTAATACCTGAGGAGCAGCATGCAATCAGTGTAGCTCCCTCTCCCTTAGTCGTTGTACAGACGGAAAAAGGCCTCACATACTGTTGCTCGACCCTTCGTTACGAACGTCTTGAACGTTTCACCCAAGCTGTGGAACGTGATAGTGCCGAAAGTAGTCATTCGTACAACCGTAGTCTATCGATGCACAAGCCTCGTGTGCTACCATATAGCGTACAAGCTATGAGTCGATAAGTATCATTTTCACATGCCTCTTATTTTCTTCCATTTTTTTCAACCTCAGTGTTGAAGAAACCAGCCCTTCCAAAACTCACATACATCTAATATCGCCATCAGAGACAATGACTCAAGCCAACAACGATCCCATGTTCTACGATCTTGATTTTGTAATTCCAGATGAAGATCTTGATCCCATGCTCCGTGACGACTATGACCCCATATACTGTGTCTCCAACGGCCTACCCTCCTGGTATACCCGACCAGTGCCGCTAAACCGTATCCCACCGCTCCTAGCGTTTGACGAGCTACTCGGCAGTGCCCCACCAGCGAAGGACTTTGAGCAGATATTCAGCCTAGCCGATGAAGCGCTGGACAGGATCAATATCACAGACACGAGACCTGGCGACGTTTCTTACGCGCAGGTGCGCCGCTGTCTTGGCCCACACCACCATCTTTTGACAGATGTCCCTCGGAGTGATCTCGTTCCTATATCTCCTGAGGGTCCCATCAATTATCGCTATCGAGAAGAGTATTCCCGCACGCCTACACGACATCAAACAGACAATATCGCCGCACAGACATCCCAGCATCATAAATTGGGCGCACTTATTCACGTCGATGGTGATGCTGCCATGCTCCACAACCTGATGCATCGTCGCGAATCCAAGGCCCCGACTCCGCGGATTCAAGTCCGAAGACGACAGCAAAATCCCAGAGGCCGTCCTCCTCAGCCCCGAGTCAAAGCACGTAGGACGCTTGAGCACATCGTCACCGACATGTCTAAGTTAGAAGGCCGCATATCAGCCATTCAACCCGACAGCGATCACAACCCCAACAACCCATATATGTTTCCGTCTTTGCAGACCTACAGTGTAGATCCTCCCCCGAATCTGTATTGGTGCCGTGATATCAACGGCGGCTACAGTCGAAGGAACTTGGATGAGATCGAACATCAGTTGCAGCCAGGATATTGGGCCGAGAGTACCAACAAGAGACCATACTTTACGAGGACTCGAGCTGAGGTAGAGGAACGACCTGGCAAATGCTTCAAGTCATTAGAAAGACTCAGGGCCTTCATGTGTAGAAGGTAGAGGGTACACCTCATCATGCCCGAGTCAATGACTAGGACAAAGATGGGTTAGTGCTATTGTTTGAGTAAGCAGAGTTCAGCTGAACTATGGCTGGCGCATGAGCGTTGACCTGGGAATGTAGTTTGAGCATGGTATGCGGCAGCCAGTCTGCGTTGAGTTTCGTGCATTTGGTGGCATGGAATTGAGCCTGCGTACATTTGGGTAAATGCACGACTATCACGATAGAGCCACTATATTTTCTTGATTAGTTGAGATGCCCTTCGAATCCGTTGCGCCATTTCGGCAAGAGCATCTCGCTATCGATAGGTAGTCGGTGAAACTTTGGTAGACAGGTGGCAACTGATTCAATACTAGGTAAGATTTACCGCAGACTTGCGCATGCAAGGCGAGCTTCTCCGCTGCCAAGGAGGCCAAGAGCAGAACCTTGAACGAGTCATTCGCCATCATTGGACCATGTAGAAGAGTCTACCGAGGCACCTGGCTTAATTCTACGCGATGGGAAAGCACGATTTCGCTGATAACAAAGACCGAGAGTCTCCTTCTGGAATATGACGTTTGACTCCAGTCTCCTCTGATAGTGTGCTAGCTGCGGCGGAGTATGTGTGGTGAGTCCCCAGCCCCTGAAACCCACAACTCATCGTCACACCCTCTTTGCTCCATTCCATGAAACAGGTTCTGGTCGTTAAGTTTGACGCTACTCGACATTATCATGCAACGCAAGATATCTGAAGGGTACTTCCAACGCAATAGGCTTTATGTTAATGTGGGCGCAATCGACCACGTGGACCACGGGAAGACGATCTTGGCCACTGCTCTCACCACCGTCCTGGTCGAGAGATATGGAGGTGGAGGTCGAGCTTATCAAGTGATCGACAGTGTGCCTGAAGAGGAAGCTCGCGTTACCACTATCAACGCTTCTCATATTGGACACGAGACTCCCACTCGCCATTATGTTTATGTAAGTGCCTTTTACGGGGCTATTAGCTCCCCGATCTGTCCCATTCGTGGCTGCTCAGGCATGATTTGCAGTAACGGGTCTCCTACCTGCTAGCATAGTGACCACTCAAGTCTGGGTTGAAGATTGTCCTCTGGCATGATTACTGCTCCAACCCAATCTTTTGTTCCCCAAGTCCCAATTGTAATTATTGCTTTTAAGCTGAAGTGCTCTCAGGTCGCATGGTATTTCATGTTGGCTTGTCTTGAAAGCGGTTCATATGTTCAAAGTCCTTCCCGGGCATCATTTCATGCCTTGGTCAGCTGCTTGAGATTTTAATTCTGGCAAGATCTCATCTTGTGATGGGCCGAGGCAGCAAGCATGTAAATCTACCCGTAGGCCAAAGGTCTTCTACGAGAGAACCTGGAAATTGTTTATCATCGAAGTCTCTGTATCTAGCCGAAACACGACCGCCTTCGAATCGTGATATAGCCTAGTAGTCCTCCATCCGCAAGGCTTGTAGTGAAGGCCTGTCTTGACCATGGCAAACTCGGATTATGATGATATACCATCCACAGCAGCGATGTGCCCCCAACTTTTATCTCGTAGTAACTACCGCCGCCCAGCATGATGTCGTAGGAAAGCCGAGTCTGTGTAGGCGACCCTTAGGTGGAGGTAGGGGTTTCGCCTTCCAAGTGAACGTAGGACGAAGTAGATAGGTGGTGAGGTAGGGCAGCAGGGTGAGCTGGATAGGTTCTTCAGCTAGGCGCATACACTTGGAGTAATTCTAGGTCTGTCAGCACGAGTCTATAAGCATTGCTGTTCCACGTATCCTGAATGCCGCAAGAGTAGCAGCTCTGGCACCTGCGTTCTCGGAGCCCAAAGTCGAAGCTATAAAGCGTAGCCATAGGCTCGCACCACATTAAAAACCGTTTTGTAAGCTTCTAACATTGGGATATTAGGCACTGGGGTAGCACATAGTCTGCATTGCATCATCGAAGTGTAGAACTGGCATCGAAAAGGACTATGGCATGTTGAGATCATAATGGAAGGACGACTTCATACGGTCAGGTCATAGAGATGAGATGCCAAGCCATCCTCTTCAACTCGCTAGAGTACCTACTCCTTCGAGACATGAACTCTTTAAAGCGGATGAAACAACTAACAGTGCGCCCTAGAGCGCTTCGGCACTCCACTCTTCGGTGCTACATTCTCATGTTTGCGAGGAAGATCTATATCGACTTTGTAGAATACGGTGAGAACGAGTCCAGACTGAGATCCTTTGCAGTCCATTCCATATCGCAACTTTCTACTCTTGAGTCATACAGCTCTCTTTCCAGATCTATCTTGATCAAGGACGTACGAGTTAACTGCTACACAAAGTGTAGGAGCTAAAGAAACATGCTAAGCTCTTCCCTTGCTTGCTAAGTAGAGAGGGCTACCTGTGAGACGGTGCTGCATTCAACGTGCGCCCTCTTGACCTTTCCCATGTGAAAGTCCTGAGTGATACAACTCACTAGACACCACATCTTTCCCTTGCTACTATGTTTTTGACCTGTCACAGTCACCGCCGCATTACCGTTCCCAGCTCTACCGCTGTGTATAACTTCCCAACAACGATAGGCTTCATATGAGAGGCATCACCGAGGGAGCCATCTTCTGTGTCCAATCAGATCCTTTGTTTTTTGAGAACTACACATCTGCGAATTTTCAATCCCATTTGGTAACTATCGGCATCGTCTTGCAATAAGTTCAGAGTTTTTGAGTTGTGCAACGTCTTGGCCTTACTTCACCAACCACAGCAGGCAGTCTAGTCCTCGCCAGCGACATACTACACAATTACAATGACAGCAAGAAACCATGAGATGGTAGAACGCCCCTTGATGCGCCGCCATGGCCCTTGCATGGAAGTCTCCCACCTCCGATACTCGGACAGCAGAAGCTACCCCTCTTATTCACACGTACCGAGTCAAAGTGGGGACCTCAAGCTTTTGACATCCCACACTTGAGTCGAATTGGGCTGGTATCGATAAATAAGCTTGCGAGCACTGTCCCAGAAGTTCCCCAATCCAGAGTGTCTGGGTATCACGCAAGTGTGCAGTTGCAATTCAATAGCAAAGGTCTTGGTAGATGAGACGGTCTTTTGATGGAGTCCTTGCTAGCAGTGAGGTCATCTGATCGAGCTGGAGAAGGCCTGGGATTGCTGGGGCTCGTGGTCTTGGTTATTGGGTTCAGAACCTTACTTTAGTGGAATAGTGTACAGCTTATCTGGAGGTACCTTAGGATATGTCTGACAGGCGCGAACTGAGACATTCGAGTCGTAAACCTCGAGTCATGCGAGCAATCGTTGACCGAATGTGGACAAGCACAAAGTGTCAATATGCAGGAGTGCATTAGTTCTTGGGCGCTCAATGCCGCCACATCTGTGCCCTGCCCTAACCTATCTCCCTGCACCTACTTGTTTTAAGCCAGTCCGTCGGAAGTCGTCTCTCTCTTATATGTATTGCGCGAGTAATCACACTGGGTCAGTCAGGTTAAGCGATACTAAAAGAGTTGTCGGTATATTTGTTTGCCCAGCTTGGCCGCTTGCACCCAGAGCCAATTGAGCGAATCCAAGGGGGAAAGGCTGAGTATTCAGCTCCTTGCACAGATCGGCTGCTTGCAGAATCGTGTTTGCCACATATTGCGCAAGTACGTCCCGTACTGAGGACTTTGAAGTACCAAAAGGCACAAAATGGTCGGTCCCAGCCGCTCGTACACCTCGGTTTCCTGCCGTTGTTATTGCCTGGCAACATGTCGTTGGGGTACGACTATAGCGTTGCTGGCTTCGCTGAGGAGTAGCCAAGGGAAGCTTCCTCTCCGATTCACCGGTTACTCAACATCCTCATTTAGAGCGGCTATACGCCGAATGTCTCTCGAACACATCACAAGTGCTTACCCTGCCTTTCTTCGCATAGCCTCGTACGAAATGCTCTCACCCCGGACGCGGCCGTAACTACGATCTCGAAGCGTATATCCTGTAAATGACTCAGGATCCGAGGTTTCTTCTGCGTAGCGCCCTAGAGATCTCTTCACAGCTAAGGAGCCTAGCGAGGGCGCATAGAGGGCTGAGGTCTGGCCATGGAAATTCCTCAGGGAAAATGTTGAGTGCGCGAGCCGCCTTTCATAACCCTTTGGTCCTTACTGTATGAATTCAAAGTAAGTTAGGAGTTGACTTCCTCTAACATTCTGCACGCCGAGACTTGCTCATTCTCCTTTTGCGCAACTTTTCCCAGATCCAGGCTCAGGACGATCGCCGCCAATCTCGGCGTCGCTCCACCCATGCAGTCAGCCGTTTTTAGCGCAACTTACACGAGAACTGACCGCTTTGAGCCCCTCCATCCGATCCAACCGAAACCCCGGCGCGTATGTTAGGCTCTTGTGAAGGAGCTTCTAGAGTACCTAGCAGTAAGCACGATTAATTCGGAGGAGGATCCGACTGTCATCGATGATCCCAGAGGGTAATGCGGAAGTGCTCCGTAAAGTTTTGTGTCGTAGGATGCGGTCAGTATTTGAATTCAAACTGATAGAAGAAAAGCTTCCGGGACGTTTCGGCAAAGGAGAGATATCCACCACACATATTAGTGACTGATTATGTTGAGCCGTCTCGCTTACCCAGCGTCTTATGGCCCGCGACATATGGTTTGGTGGATGTGTCTTTGCGCGAATTGATAGGCTTGAGTGACTACGCTGAAACGGCAATCCCGCCTTAGAGCCGCCGTAGTATTGCCTTAGTCAGGGGTAAAGTAGGGACCAAGGCTCTAGCGCGGCGCCCTCCTGCAGGGGACGATAGGCTAGGGAGGCCTCGGTAGCACTAGAGCCTATCACAGCACCCCACCATGAGCATTTCCTTGTTATTCTGGGTCCACTCGCAAGCGGCACCGTTGACAACTTTGACAACTTCTCGCTCACAGTCAGGGGTATCTGTTGTTACCGTGCTATTCTTGGGTAATAGAATGCACAGCGGGCCTCCCACTCCGGCACTCCCTGCCAACTTCAACCGACTGTTACCTCATCCATCGACTGCTCATTAAACCCAAAATACGGACACATACAGTGGGGCTAGGATACTGCTTGGGAGACAGCCAGGGAAGGAGGGATGAACTCCCAACACACCCAAGAAAGGCGATGATAGAATACGAGGTTCTGTACGGAGTACAGCCGAGAGGGTGACGCCCCCTGTTGGAAATTGAGATGACGCCCCACCCTGAGCAGAAGATCCCTCATTATGCCGTCCTATTAATTTACTCATACCCCTCCAACTCTCTTTCACCTTTTCTCTTCCTTCTTCTTCCCTCGTCCATCTTTCATCGCATCAACAGTCACTCGTTAAGTACTGCAAATCGTTCCTCGCCATCATCTTAGGTCTATTAATCTTTTAATACGCTCCCTACACATCCATTTATTCTCTCTCTCTCTCTCATATCTAAACAAAAACCAGTCGATCAACATGATTTCTACAATCTTCGCTCTCGCTGCCGTCGCTGGCCTTGCAGCCGCCCATGGCAACTATAGCATAAGTGCGACTGGAACAGGTGGATCCGTCCCAAGCCCAACCGTCATCGATGTCACGACAGTCGTCACCTCCTACACCACCTACTGCCCATCAGCTACCACCGTGGTTCAAGGCAACCAGACCTACACTGCAACTGAGGTGAGCGGATTCCATCTCCCGCCAAATAAATCCATCCATCCAAATATGTCCACTAACATACCAACTCACAGGCAACCACCCTGACAATCACCAACTGCCCGTGCACACTCACAACCAAGACCACCGCCACCCCATTCGCAACCACAACCACCGAGGTCGTCACATCTTACACAACCTACTGCCCACAGGCAACCTCTGTCATTCAGAATGGCAAGACCTACACCGCAACCGCATCCGAGACTCTCACAATCACTGAATGCCCGTGCACGCTCACCAAGACCGCGACCTTCACCCCTGGCGTGCCAGTTACCTCAACCGGTATCACCATCGTCACTACCGTTGTACCAACCTACACCACCGTTTGCCCCACAAGCACCGTCCTGGTCGTTCCCGGCCCAAAGGTGACTGCCACCTACACCGCCACTCCATCGCAAACTGTCACCGTCACCAACGGCCCCTTCACCACCACCACTGCGGTGCCAACAACCACCGTCTTCACCCCCACTGCCCCAGCCCAAGTCGCCACGACCTTGGCCCCAGCGCCAGTGGTTCCAATTGGCACAGGAGCCTCATCAGGCCTCGGCCCCAAGCCAACCACCACTCACTTCACCGGTGGTGCAGCCAAGGCAACCGGCATTCCTCTTGCCGCTGCTCTGGGTCTGGTTGCTTACATCTTGTAAGCCGGACAATAGTCTTTGGTGACGGATTCGATTCAAGCGTGGGGATGGGGGGCAATGCATGTTGGCATTCTGTTGCTTGCTTCAAGAATACCTACCTTCCATATAGTTGGGTTGGATACTTCTCAGCGCATGCAAGAGGCTACGAACTAATGTAGGTATTATAAAAGGTAGCATAGACAGCACTGCGTTCCGGGCGCAGCTGAGGCGCAGAAATTCATATAATCACTTTACCACTACACGGGAATTAAATACAATATTCGCTTCTTGACACCTTAATTTCCTTCCAACGTCTCATTCGGACATTCAGTACGCTTTCTCGTCAATATGAAACAAAAGCACACGGCCCCCAGATTAGTCCAGGAGCGCCGCCCCAGGAGCCGTGCGGAGATCTGCCACTAGTTTTAACGCGCCTAAGGTAGAGTACTCTAAAATCATCACCCAAATTAACAACCTGTACCTACACTATCCACACCTCCCACCCCTCTCTACCGCCCCACTGACTCTGACTCTCGCATACCACACCATACCCCAACACCCCTGCACTCTTCCACCTCTCCCCTTCCTTACCACCGCTCCAATAAAACCCTAGATCCCGAACCCCTTCACCCTCTACTCTAGTACTCATCCCTACCCCACCCCACCCTGCTTTACTCTACTACCTTACCATACCTTCGCTAATCTTACTATCTTACCTACCGCGCTGTCCTCTCCATAATCCCTCAGTTGTCCGCCTCCGCTCTTTCTCCCACTTAGGCCCCTCTTTTACTCCCTTCTTCTCTTACCAACCGAGCCAACTCGTATTCCGATATCGATATCGATATCAATGTTGACGGACCTACCAGGAAACGATTAATCTTCATAACTACTGTGACCTTTACGGTCTACAAGGATATTGATTGTTCCCCAGATGAGGGCAACCAGAAGCCAAGTAATCTTACTTGTTGTCAGCTGACAATGATATTATCCAGAGAAGCCAGACAATCCGACAGAAGAAGACATACCTCCCAAAGCACCGAACAGAATAGTTCAGTCATTGCCTTAAAGAGGCAATGAAATGCCAGTGTTAATCTATACAGCACAAGCCAAGAAATTCTAGAGCTGTTGTTGGAAGAATTGAGAACACGATCTCTGAGCTTTATCAATCTACCCTTCATAAAGTTGCTCGGGAAGGTTCTGAACATTCGCTGTATCTTGGCCGATGCGGTCGGGAACATCAGTATTATCCTACTAATGTAGCTGATGGAGAGAAATCAAGGGGATGAGGAATGAGGGGTCGACGAATTCTGATGACTTCGCACCCATGTACATTGACTCAATCGGTCCTATGAGTCTTCGATGGAATAGACACCAAGCGGGGTACAAAGGATGGATTTCATGGAGTTCTATGAAGCTAGCGGTAACCAATGTACAGCCGAGCATGATGGCAGTAGCGCCCATATAAATCATGCGCCACAGTCGAAGACCTGGTCGCTGTTGGAAGAACCTTCAAAGGAAAGTAAGAGTCGTAAGATGCGTAATAGATGAGAACCAAGCATGGTCTACAGTGAGTTGCCAGTGGTACACCGCGAACCCGCACTTCAATTGGCTATCTTCGCTGACAAGAACCGAAATTCCAGTGACAACTTGGAGATCACTGAAAGTGAGTATGGCATTCTGCAAAGCTATGCTCCATTTTCCAGAGTGCACGTGGAGTCTCCTTGGCCATCTCGCACGCACGATTCTGATGCATATTTTGTGTATTGGATTGTTTGCGTTCTCATGGTCAAGCATATAGAAGGCAGTACATAGAATAAGGGTAAGGTAAGCTGATGCTCCAAATCCTGTAAGGACCTGCAACATTCCATATCAGACAAAGGCGTGACGACCAAATGGAAACTGCATACCCCGATTCCGGATAAACCTGGATTTGGCTGTGAGGTCGTGGGCACATTAGTGCAGTTGAAAAGATAGGCATGACGACGTTTGTACTAGGCATAGAAGGCTTCGTGGAGGTTGGGAGCAAACATGCAGTGTAGGATTCCAAAATCTGCAAACCTTGAACACCCTGTCCGGTCAGGCTCCGACAAAGATCACTGAAGGAACTCTAGGGATGTAGGATGAGATTGTGGGACGGGTCCGAGATTGCGAGCTGCTTCTACGTCGAGACTGGCTCAGGCTACAGATCTGCGAAACCACTTATTCAGCCCAGTCTGCCTTGTCGCAAGGCAAGTCACCCATGTGAGATGGCAATGGCATCATCAGATAAGGATATCATCAGTGATGAGCTTGGTCATTGGTGGGCATTAAGGGTCGCAACGTTGCGCAACTTTCTCGGTGCTGCGCGCAAGTTGCGCAACATTCCCACGACTGTGCGCAACATGTTAGTAAACAGAACACCTGCCAAGCATATATATATGGAGACCTGTCTGGGGCGAATTCCAAAGGTAGGAGGGTCTGCGATGGAGATCAGGATGCCGATAGACCTACTATCTAGCTTAAACACAGGCCTTATAGAGGGACTATTGTGTATTGTCTGAGTATGCAACAGGCTTCTTTAGACTACGTAATAACCCTACATAGTATATCATATGAATAGACGCAACTTGCGTCCAAGACCACTGCGAGCATATTACATCTTAAAGAGAGCGTATATTGCGCGCAACTTACGAGTCCGACTCCTAGTAGGCATTCGTAGACGCAAGCCCCCTGCATGAAGCCTACTCTAATACCGTATAGCGCAAGCGCCCCAATGATGCTCAGCCCTAGACCCCCCATTGTCAATTTGCTCTGACCTAGCTTGCGTGTTCTTCCAGCTTCTCTCGCTTGACGTAGATATTCACACTCGACGCATCGCCACGGACGTTCCTCCGTAGGCCAATTTTCTGGTTAGCTAAGCTGTTATTGAAAGACGATAGTTGAGCCTGTAGGCTTCGCTGCATCAATCTTGACCTTGACCTATGCGGTAAATGTGCCATGCCAGAAAGTTTGCGATACCTTGTAGGCGTTGGAGAATGCGCCTTCTGAGATTAATACACCTTCGAATGAGCTAGCAGATTTGTACTTGGTGTTGGGTACGCTGCAGGCTCACCTCGGTGATGAAGAAATATCGGCTGGGGTGATGGATTTTCGGTATTATCGAACTCGGAAAAGGTGCTCGAAGCCTGCCTGAGGATTTTTAAAGCCATTAGCGTCGTCGTTGGTGACTATGATTCTACCAACGCTAGGTCGGCTGTCGCTTCGAGTTGGCTGCGATTGAAGTGGAAATTTAAGCAGGACGAGATTGGAAGATTGAGAGAAATCGACTATCAATGTACGCTGAGACCTTTCGTGGAAAGTGCTGCTCATTACGAATTGAGACTGACAAACCAGGGACTCCTAGTGTGCAAGTCAGCTCATTCCAGCCAGCAATCAGCATCACGACATCAAGGTATCAATCTGCTGTGACGGTTCAGCAGCATAGCCACCCTGAAGAGGGATATGTTTCCTCGTAGAGCAGCGTTCCCGTGCCAGGTGCTTCTAAGGCGCATGCGAAGTATCTTGCACTAACTTGTCAAAAATTGTGGCGGAGATACCCCTTCGTATACATCTCAGAAACTGCCCCGATCCGTCAAGATCGATGGTCATTGAGGCCAAAATACAAATAATCCTGGACGAAGTCAAAAGTATCGTCCGAGATCATTGTGACTTAGCAGACACTCTTTTCGATACCTGCCTTCAGGTTGGATTCACCTTGGAGGAAGTTTTCACGATTGAAGACGTACGTGTGACTCCAGAAACTGAAGCAATACTGCTCGTAATACCGCGGCGCGAAGGATGATCCGCTGTACGAGCCAACCTGGTAATTCCAAAGGACAGCGCTAATCCGGCCCAAAAATTAATCAAGGCGGTTATAGAATGTTATACAGCTGTAACAGCTGCTTTCAGGTTTCTCTCAATGCAAAGGTAACAACACCCAAGTCTCAAGGTCTAAAACGGGGTATGTTGACGCTGTGGGGACAACACCTCTCATTCGGGAGCCCAAAGTCCCAGCCACAGATAATACCGGGAAAGTACGGTGTGTGGAGGCTGCATATTGCCATTCTCGCAAGGATGTTGGAAGTTTTATCGACCGATGATGTTATACGTGAACACCAAGGCAGTACTGCGGAGGGAAGGCGTCTTTCAGGTAAGCTGGTCTCCTCATCTGTGGAATATATTTGTATCTGAGTGTAGAGTAGGCAACGGGATTCACTTATTCCCTTCTATCCAATCATTAGTGAAACTCAGTCTGAACGTCCCTTCGTAGCAGCTTCTCTTCGCTCTCCAAAAAAAGAAACGACGAACACAGCTTATTGAGCAGCTGAGCTATTGGAATTTCAGCCTAGCCACCATGACAAGAATATCGTACTACAGTGCCGGACCAGATGAGCAGGGGATTGAAACCCCAGTCAGCTGGGAGATGGAAGGGCAACCAAGTTTGCGTCCGCGATCGAGCCTTTCAAAAGCATAGCAGCCGTATGATCATCACTGAACTTTTTCAAATTCATGTATTCGTCATTGCAGACTTTCACGGATAGAACTTGGAGTATCTGTTTAAGGCGCGGGTACTAAAGCCTAAAGATGATGTCAATAAACATATCAAAGACAAGTTCACATCAGACACTCGAGGCTTCATGAAGCCCATCACCAAATACATATTACCTGATCTCTTCAAGCAAGTAAAGCACCTATTACCTACACTAAGACACCACCACGCAATACTACCTTAGTATATCCAACTCCTTGACCCTGAAACAAAGTCCTCCCCTCCTCAAATCCAAATACCACCGCTCCAACTTTGTATATCAGCTCAACTTCGGCGTGGACCAATACTTGTATCAAATACCTCTCATTAACCCAATGTTATATATATATGTCCCCCCATCAATAATCACACAACATACCCATCACTTCCGCCCTCAAAACCCACATACAATCCCTCCACCAACTATGCGTTCGACACAACTGCACCTTTTCCCCCTTAACGCTCTTGGTAGCCCGTTGATGCAGGATAGTAAATGCCCTTCTTAATTCCTGCATTAACGTTTGCTATAAAACCTACTAACGTATCGTATATGGAAAGGTTTCACTGCGTCAAATGGGTGACTCTACTAGCTTCTTTTTGTTCTCGGTGGAGGGGGAGAGAGAGCTTCGCTTGGTGGTTTTGGAAGAGTGTGTGGGGGATGCGGGAAATGTGGGGCAGAAAGAGTGGAATGGGGAGAATCGTTGGTTCTGGAGAGGGGTAAGGGCAGGAGGAGGGGGTGAATGGGATGGGATGGGATGAATGTGAGCGTGCAGAAAGTGAGGTGGTGAGTTCGTACGCGGGAACATTGATGGATGAGGGGTTTCAGTATGTAGTGTCAACATATGAACGTCTAATCGATGAACTGCTGGAACTCCGGGGCAGCGCCCCTCATACGTAACTCTGTCGCACTTCAATGCGTGCCTCTATTGTCACCATGGATACACTCTTCTATCTGCCCTTTCTCGGTGGCATGGGTAGCTGGGATCATCGATTCTTGACATGTAGACTTGGTCCGGGGGCGGGTGAGGGCGGGGCTTGGCTGGTTCAGAACGCTACAGGGTTGTTTGTGAAGGGATGCGATGTACAATAGTGGTCTTGTTCTCATGATAGCTGGTGTGAGTTGTTGATTTTGGGGTTGTTTGAGATTGGTCTTTTGGGATCGGACTAAGGGTTGGGTTGGCCTTGATGTTCGGTGAATATGAGCTGGTTTTGAGATGGGAAGGTGGGGAGGTAGGGATGGATGTGTATGTTGAGATTGAGTTTTGCTGTAGTGAACAGAGCATTGAAGATAGGATGTTGGAGGTTTGGGGAGGATGGCGTTGAGTGTGAATGCGTTTCTCTTCGGATTTTCTTAGTGCATGTACCTCAGGGCACTGTCAGCCCTATAGCTGATTAGTCAGCTTTGAGCACTTAGCTAGACTTCTAGAATTCTAGTACTTAGATAGATTATCCCTATACTATAATAAAGTTAACTACCTAACATCGCTATTCTATTACTTTTTATTTACCTATTATATTCTAGAGGCTAAACTAGGATCTATCTAAATCTTATTATCTCTAAGCAAGCTAAGAAGGATATTTAGATAAAAACCTTTCTAGTAGATTTAGTAACTATCTATAATAGGGTAGCTTAGGGTCTATATCCTAGTCTAAGAGTAATATAGTAAACTATATATTATAGAAGAGAAAGAACTAAAGTCGAATAGAAAAAGCTAAGATATATTATATAAGAGATAGGTTACTATACTAGGATTTAGTATAGCAGAATCTACCTATAAGTACTTAAGTAACTATTATTAAAAAGATAGTAGTTATAAGTAATAAGGATAATATACCTTCCTTACCTATTCTATAATTATTTATAATAACGTTATTACTAGATTTAGTATAAGGTAAGAGCGGACTATTAGTATATAGAGTAAAGATACCTACTATAAGGAAGTAATACCCTTATTATAATAAGATTATAGATAAAGAGAATATTATTATTATTAAGTTCTCTATTATTTAATAATTCGTTAGACCTAAGCAACGTTACGAAGTAAGTAGATATAGAGTAACGAGATAAAATTCGAGCTTAGCCTAAGGATTAGCGGTTATTTATACCTATTATACTAAAGAAGATTAAATATAAATAAGAAGGACTTATATCGCCTATACTTATATCTTAGTAAGGAATACTAACTAAGTTATTAATAAAAGTACCTCCTATACTATTAGAGGAAGTTATAAAGAGATCTACTATAAGTAGAGACCTATTACTAGCCTATTTACTAATATATTCTACTTTCCCGCTATATACCCTAAGGTATCTATAACTATAGTTAGGAAGTATTATATATATCTTACCTACTAATCTCTATATTCTAAAAACTTATAAAGTACGAAATATAGATAAGCCTCTAAGTATAAGGGTACCTACTATAATAGGGTTACCTATATTAGAAGGCTTAATATACGGGAAGTAGCCTCTCCCGCCTTCTCTCCTATTATTTATAAACGATTAAAAGAGGGTCTAGTAGGAGTTATATAGTATAATACTTAATTCGTTTATATAGTTTAAAATACCTTAATTTATAAGTAATAAGGATAGAGAAGATACCGTAAGGTTTATTAAAGCTTTCGAGTTCTAAATTATACTAATAATAGTATAATACTAATCTATAGGTATTAATTAAGTAAAAGTATTTTAGCTAGAGTCGGTATATCTAGAAGGGTCGACTACTAAGAAATAGGTAGAAGACTAAGATAAAGAAGTCTATAATAACTAGAGTATATTAAAAGAAAGGTTTCTTATAAGGTTTCTAAAGAAGGAGAAACTAAATAAGCTATCTAAGGTATTAAGGAAGTTTAAGAATCTTAAGTAGAAAGTATAATCTATTAAGGAGTACTATAAGGAAGTATAAGAGCTTATAAAGGTCTTACTAAAAGATTTATATAGTAAGCTAGGCCTAAGGATAATTTAAGGTCTTAATAATAAAACTATCTAAGTAGTAATAGGAGGTATTATAAAGAAGAAGAAAGTAGATTTTAAAAAGGTAATTAAGATAATTAATAGAGTCCTAAATAAGGACGAATAAGATAAAGATCTTATTAATAAAAAGGAGAAGTTAGAGAAAGAAAAGGAAGATTGATTGATTAATTGGTTTATACGCCTATTCTAGTATCTATATATACTAATAAGGGTGTTCTATTACATTATTTGTAAAACTAGTAGATAGTACACGTAGTATACCTTTCCTAGCTGTAAGAGAAACTATAGTATAGTGCTTAGATAAAAACTCCCGCTTATCCTTAATAATATAATTACTTTTGGTCTAGGGATTATACCTTAGGCCTCCTTAACACCAGTAACTCTTAACTATATTCTTTAATATTATACTAAGCGCTCTATAATATTATTTCTAATACTAACTATAATATACGCCCTTTATACTATACTTAGCTCTTAAGGACCCTGCTATATTCTTCTA